>LOEQ01000724.1:319848-334517 GCA_001685075.1 Bramus lutescens | reverse complement strand
GAACCCTGACTGCTCTTTGGACTGGAGAGGGAGAGGGAGGGGGAGTGGGGAGAGGGGAAGGGAAATGGGAGGAGGGGAGGAAATGGAAATTTTTAATAAAAAAAGAATTTCAAATGGGGAAAAGAAACTTAAAAAAAAGAAAAACAAGTTCAAGTTTTTCTCTTAAACAGAGGGGGTTTTGGCTGAGGAATGTGTTCACTGTATAAAATAAGGATCAATGAATGCCTGTGTGTGAAATATGGGAAGCAAAGGTGAGAGGTGATGAGCAAATGAAGCCTATGAACTAATGGCCTTGAGATCCCAGCTCCATCTTCTTCTGAAACACCCCTGCATCTACACTGGTCAATGGTTATTGGTTGCTTGCCAGCAAACAAAAGAGGCTCAGCTAAGAAAAGAACAAATAGAGGCTCCTGGAGAAAGATTGGCATTTCTTGCTGTGCTAGGCCACAGCAGAGGTGCTGTCAAAAGGCTGGAACATGTCTTCCCCTCTTCACCTTGTATTTTTGTCTTTGTTGTCCTGGTGTCCATAAATGCTCAGGAAATTTCATGACTGTGTTAGGGAGTTGAATGAATGGAATAGACATTTATGAGGCTTTGTTTGATTTAGCTGTAGCTCCTAGGGTTTAGGAAAAGCAGAGGGTGTAAGTGAAAGAAAGGTTAGCCAGCAAAGTGTTCCTAAAAAATAAAACCTGTATTTTAGACAAATGGCAAGCATAATATCTCAGAATTAAGCCCAGGTCTTACTCTTGTTAGGTGTGTGAGATGTTGTCACTTCTATAGAAGTTCATGACATCCTTAGCAGATGATAAATCACCTCCAAGAGTGGGCTTTGGGGAATAAAACTGATGAAACCTGTCTACTGTGTTCCAAGGGAAGACATGGGGCCATCTCTTGAGCAAACTTGCTCAATCAGGAAGATTGCCTCAGACAAATTGTCTTCCTATTCTTAAGGAAGTCTGCATTGCCTTTCTAGCACACATGGACATCTCATAATTATTCTTAAATAACCCTGAGAATTCTAACATGAATTGAGTTATGTGTTTCTTGTTAAATGGATCAAGTTTCAACAAAGCCTGGGAAACATCTTGAAAATAACACGAATGCAATTTCCAAAGAAAACAATCCAAGAATTGCTGCCAAAGAGTTTTATTTCTACTAAGAAGGCAGAGCAAGGGTTTCATCCTGCCTCCCACACAGACCGTATGTTCAATTTGTGGTCTGCCCTGGAAACTTGTGGTGATTTTTGCTAGATTCGAGGGAGGAAAGAAATAAAGGGGGTTATTGTGATTTGAGTAATAAAACTGTCTTCTTTCTCTAGTATTAATATGGTATTTGTATTTTCGGGTGTGCTTCTAGAAATGCTGAGTTTTACTAGTGTGTAAGGCACTATGGAGTGAGATGTGGGAGGAGCTTACCACACAATGCCTGACTCAGGCCTTACACATTAGAATTCTCAAGTAAGGAACTGTCAGCCCTGAGAATGCCCTTCTGTAAGCTGGAACATGAAGCTCCTTCCAGGCAGATGTGGACACGTGGATAAACAGTGCACCATCAGGGAGACATTTCTACTACCTTGAAAAAGATCACCTCTTATGGTGGATGCAGTCTTGAAGTGGGGAGAATATTTTTACTTCCTCCTCTGTCCCGTTAGACCAGCTGCTTCGGCACAGGCCGTCACTTAGACATCCAATGGCACCATTCATGTCATAGACCTGCTAAGGGAAAACTGAGATTCCTTGTTCAACTAGATGTACTGCTCCTTCCTTGGCTTGTCCCTGCTTCCTATGGGAGGTGGAAACAGAGTGGTGTGTTGGGGATGAAAAGGAAACATTTCTTCCTAGTGGATGGAATTATCTCCTTCTTTCTAGTGTTTGCTGAGTCTTTCATGGCCTTTTGACTAGAAGAGTGTTTCTTAGAAGCAATGACATGCTGGGGTTCCAATAAAATAAACAAATGACTTCAAAAATGACCCTAAATGGTACTCTGATTCCATTTCTGATCAAAGCAAAATATTAAGTATCCCTTACGAAATATGAATAGGGAACATGTAGAATCATACTGGTTATGAGTATGGGCTTTGAGTCAGATGGCGAGATCTGGGTCTCCCTCCCAGGTCTAGGACTGTGCATCCTCAATAAAATTGCTTTCCCTCTCTGAGATCACTAAAAATCAAGACAAGAACCTATAACCTATTGCTTAGGATGAAAAGCAGTGCATATATGTGCACAATGATAGAGACAAGCATGTAATTTATAGTCATGTTTATTATACAGAGGTGAAAATCATGTGCTTCTACCTACACGGTACCTACCGTCTAAGAGCAGATATCCAAAAGCTTTCTGTGAAGTCCAGACAGTAGTGAAGCTTTCATGGGCCTTCCAACCTTTTTCCTAACTATTTAATGTTTCCATGGCATGCTGTGGTTTGCTAAAATAAACGAATGACTTTAAAAGTGATACTAAATGGCATTCTGATTCAATTTCCTGTTAAGGCTTCTATTATATGGCAGAAACCACCATAGATACATGTGATAATGGGCATGGCTGGGTTCAGTATTACTTGATAATTCTTTTATTAAAATAAGATCAATTCTCAATCCTCTTGCTCCAGCCTCCCAAGTGAAGGGATGAAAGCAGTCTGCTACAGGTGTGACTCTGTTTAAATAAACCTTTATTTGCAGAGCACGGACACCTGCCAGGTTTGGTGACCCTTCATCAGTGCCTTTCTGAGAAATCCTGGGAGCTAAAGCCTGTGCTTGTTCTGCCCTCTTTCCTAAAACAAAAGTACCATGGCAGACAGAGTAAATTTAAACCCTAATTAGAATTCTCTCGGAACACACCTTTTACTTTGTGGCAGGAGCAGGTTGTGTATAGCATAACCAGTTTGCTGTTAAATTTTGCTACTTTTGTGAGCAATGGGTTTCTGTTGCCAAAAGGATGCATTCCTAGATGGGAGTGACTTGGTAGCAGTCTAATCTAGGATGTCATCCTCTGCCAATAATCAGTCTTAGCTGCTGAGACACACAAATCCCTTTTAATTTGCCATGGTTCTGTTTTACAGTTGTGTTTTGGGAAGCTTCACCCAGAGTGACTAGGTACTGGGTAATCAAGTTAGGGTCAAACAAATAGTTCTTGGAGGGTTCTACTTCACTTATCAGAGATTTGCAAGGTAATTAGTTCTAGGCCACAGCAAGCACTGCTTTGATTTGCATGTTGAGAACCTCTCACCCATAGTCCCTCTCCTGTAGTGATAGGATTGGCGGGCTGGCCTGCTTTTGGTCCTGCCCAGCTCCCGCACGGCTAGCTTTACACCCGAAATAACAACACACAAANTAATCTGTGTAGCACCACGAGGTGGTGGCTTACTGGGAAGATTCTAACCAGCATTCATCCTGGAGAGGAGAGTCATGGCGTCTGCCTGACTCTGCTTTCTTTCTCCCAGAATCCTGTTCTGTCTACTCCACCCACCTAAGGGCTGGCCTATCAAGAGGCCAAGGCAGTTTCTTTATTAACCAATGAAACTAATAGATAGATAGAAGATCCTCCTACATCACTGTCCCAGAGCTAATGTAATCAAGTCAATACACAGCTGCTTTTTTTATCAGAAATTGGACTCTTTCTATTTCAAATAAATTTTGGTTAAAATTGTAAAACTTTGACCCACCTTCCCTAAACAATAAGGTGAATATATTAGTTTCCACACTGGGAAAAAATTGGAGTAAGAATTTGTTTCAGGTAAAGATAGATCTAGCAGCTCAGACCGAGTCACTGAGGTCCCTGTTTCTCTCTGCTTTTATAATTGACCTTTGGTTATAATATTTCAATCCTAACACTGCACCTTTTAATATTCTTCCTACCAGTAGCTTCCATGTTTCATACATATTTCCCTAGACATGGGGTACAAAGATAAGTATTTTTGGCCCAATCTTTCCAGAAAAATCCAGAAAGTTGTTCTTAGACTAGTTTAGAGTATTTGCTTAGACTAAATTAATCATGATGGCCACACAGAGTGTGTGTTCTGGTTGAATTAGCTTTGATCACATCTTCCTCATGATGCTGAAGGTCCTGATGGTCTTGGTTCCCTGACAATAGCAGAGATATCAGAATGGGGAACAAGAACTAGATGTGTATGGACACAGTCAATGGAGATAAATAAGGGTCTTCCCCATTCTCTGCTGAGCAGCATATCCAGGTTACATTGGCACATAGAAATAATGTCATAGCACACTCTTGTCCCCAACTGCCACCAGAGAATATGATGCTTCAGTACATTGGAAACCTTGTAGGTAACTAAACTCTTCATGTCACAGATCAACTCTAGACATGTTGTTTCCTCTGACATTTGCTGTTTCACAAATGAAATCTCATTCCAACTTTACCTCTAGAAACTGTCCTTCCTTGTGTCAGCCTCTTGGAGCATCCTGCTCTCGGCTTTAAACTCAATCTTGGATTTCCTAAGTTCTGGAAGTGGGGATCTCCATCTTCAGATATTCTACTTTAGTGTTGATATGCCTAAAGCCCCAAATGAGTTTCTTAAGCATCCCCAAATCCACTCCACATTCAGAACTGATCAAGTTCAGAGATGGATGGATGGGCATCTTACACATCATAGTTAACTTGGGTACAGATATTTGAGTTGAGTTGGACCTCAAGAATAAGCAGTCTTTTGATCATATTTATTTTACAACTGTAATACTCAATATCTTTAAAAGAATACTCATATAAGAATTTTTAATTCCCATGTCATAAACCAAGATATTCTATTATATATTTCCAAATGTAATAGTATACATGTTCTATAGGGATTTATAACTCTGCTTAGGTGTATTTCAAGAAAAAAAAGGTTTGGATACATAGAATTAGATAGCAGATTGCTCTACTACAGGATTTCTAGGATTTTTTACATTTAACATATTATAATTCTATTTTAAATCAATTCTTTGAGAGTTTTATATAATATATTTTTATCATAATCATTTCCTTCCAATTCCTGCCAGTTTCATCCCCACCTCTCTACTCATCTAAATTTGTGTCCAAATTCCTTAAACCCATTGAATCCAGCTTGTGCTTCCCATATATTTTTAGGTATATAACCATCCACTAGAGCATGGTTGACCTACCAAGGAGGGGGCACAGCCTTAAAGAAAACCAACTCTACCTCTTCCAGCAGCTGTCAATTGCCAGGAGATCCTTAGCTAGAGTTTGGATTTTCTGTTCGGTTCCCTTCTCCATCTTGGGTTTGCCTCATTTGATCTTACGCAAGACTTGTGCGTGCTGTCACAACCATTGTGAGTTTATGTGTGCAGCTCCCCAGCTGTGTCCGGAAAACAATTTCATTTAGTCACTCCCCAACTCTGGCTCTCATAGATTTTTCACCCTCTCTTCAATAAGGATCCCTGAGCATTGAAATCAGGGGTTTGCTATAGATATCCCATTTAGGGTTGAACATTCTGCTGTCTCTTATTCTTACACCTTGGTCAGCTGTGAGTTACCATCAGCTGTTAATCACCATCTACTGTAAAGAGAAGCTTATTTGATGAGGTACATTAAGCTGTGGGAATAATAAGTCATTAGGAGTTGCTTTAATACTATGTCCATTTAGCAGAATAGCGGTGATACACTCTTCCCTAGGGCCTATGCTCTGTCTAACCATAGGTTCTTGGGCTGGTAAGGGTACCAGGCATGTACTCCATATTGTAGAATGGGCCTTAAATCCAATAAGAAAGTGTTGGTTATTCCAATAATGTTCATGCCACTATGGCATTAGCAGGCTTTTCTTGCCAGCAGGTCATTATTATAGCTTGAGGGGTTCATGGGCAGAAAAGTGTGATTACTTCGTATTTCTATGACTCAGTATGTAGTATCTGCAGCAATAGGGTTTTGCTATAATGTTCTAGAGGAAAGCTAAGAGCACCCCCAAATATTACAGAGTTCTGAGCTTTTAACACACTAACTTGCACAGAGCCTCCACAAGATGGAGGAGTGTGTAGACATTTTAGAGCATTTTAAATCACAGAAACTCTCTTTCCCACTTTATCTACCTAATCCATTACATGCAAATACACACACCAATTAATATTCTGTGAAATATAGTTTGAGAATTTTTGCATCATTTTACCTTTGCTCGTTTACAAATATTATTTACTCTGTCTAAAACTCAGCCTTTCATTCCCATAATTAACAATTTACTTCCTCATTTGTATTGAGTTTTACCATCTTAGAAATCTGCCTCCCTCAGTTAATCAGAAGATCGATGGGAGAGAATTACCATTCTGTGAAGTAAAGATGGAAGAAAAACACCATGCTGCTCCAGGTGGGAGCACAGAAGAGGGGAGTGGATCCTATGACAGTCAGCTCACCGCTCAAGCCCCTTCCTTTTACTGAACCAGGGATGCTGAACCATCTCAGCTGCTAGTGTGGGCCTGACTCACCTAATGAAAACACCATACCCCTTGCCTATTATTGATTCCAGAAGGCCATAAGGCCCATCCTAGGAAATCTAACACAAGGAATTTTCTAGTAAAGGTTATTTACTCTTAAGACAGGAAAGTAAAGAAAATGGCCTACCTATTTTTCTCTTGATGGTGTCATTGTCTGCTTTGAAACCTGTTAACCTCATTTCCTTCTAGCCTCAGTATTAATTAAAAACAAACAAAAAATTAAGCAAAGAGGTAAAAGAGGACCAATGTTATTTATGGAGATGTAGAACCCAATGTTCCCAAAGCATTTCCTTTCTTTCGGTTTCTGATTATTTTTTTAAGTCTGTCTGAGTTGTCATGTCTATTACTTGATACCGGAACCATTTCTACTCAGATTTAGAATGAGGTTAAGGATGTTATAATGTTGCTAGGGTAAAGCTGCCAGTGCCTTCCACATTCATCTTGTATCTGTGACAAGCCAAGTCATATTCACCCACACATATCCTGATATCAGTTACCTAGAAATATGTAGTAATCAAAAAGAATTGTCTGGGGGGAGACTAGGTTCCCGAGCCTTTGGGATCTGGTACAAAGACCAGGAGAATGGAGTCGGTGGAATAAAGCTCAAATCTTCACATTAGTCGTACTGAATTTGCTTCCCAGATCCTCCACTTCCTGGCTGTGTGATCTTAGACAAAGTACTTAACTTCTCAGAGGTTTGGCTGCAACTAGAAAATGTAAACCCAACATAACACACATCTCTCATAGATATTGTTTTAACTGAAGGTTAAATAAACACGAAACTTCTCACCATACAGTGTTAGCTGCCAAAAGCCTGTGTTGCACCCATTTAAGCAGGAAAAGGTAGCCATTTGTCTAAGGTGTTAGAGAAAATAACTGTTATAAAGAGCCCCTCTACAACTTCCTTTTCTTAAACTATGTTTCCTGAAAGTGGAAGAGAGAGCATGTGTTATTACTTCTGTGTCTTCTATCACAGCTGGTACACTTCCCAAATTTCAAATTGCAGTCAAAAAATCATGTAAGAACCAAGATTAAATACTGATGCTTTTTTTCTGAAAAATTCTGTCCAAATCTTAATTCCATAATATAGAAATATCAGAGCATGTTTGGAAATACCTTACTGCTCCTGCACCAAAAGATAAAGATCTGTCAATCTAGGATCTGGGTGGGCTTGTGACTTCGTTGGTAAATCCCAACAGAGATCTGGTTCCACAGTTTTCTGAGCCTGGGGTCATATGAGGTTATCTTAGAAGGAGCACAGTAGAATAACATTCCTGCTCTGAATTCTCATAGCCTACCTTGAAGCCACTGTGCTATGAGGAGGCCCCAAGCCCATGGAAATGCCCTGTGGATGGTTTCTGATCAGTCCTAGCTGAGATCACCTTTAAGTCATGACAGCCTGTGCTTTGATCTATGAATGAGGAAGCTCCTTAAAGGTTCCAGTCCCCATGTTCTTTCACTGCCACCCATAGCTATTTGAATTTATCTAAGCCAACCAAAGTCCTGGATGTGGGTAAGTAGAGCCAAGAAAGCCCTACCATATTAATGACTCAAAATGCTTGTAAGCTTTCTGAGATAGGAGTTACTGTGCTGCTCAGGTTTGAGGCCGTTGTTACTGTAGTAACAGATCAACAGCCCCCTGCTCTTAGTGAGGTTTCATAATTTGTTGTTCATGGCTCGTGCTTCCTTTTAAAAACAAATTATTATTAAATTTGAGAAGAGTTTGTTAAAGTTTTCTAGTCTTTCACAGTTTTATGTAATGGGTGACACTCTGGTTGAGGATGACACTTAGTAATGTATTGAGTTTAGACTTCTATCTCTAAAATTTCAAAGAATAATAAACCCTTTTTAATATTTTGGAAAATGAGTTAAATTTTCTTTGATACTCTTCATTTATTGCTGTTTCTATATATCTGGCCTGAGAGGTGTTAATTTATTTGGATTCCAAATCTATTACTCATATAATAAATAGCTGATTAAAGTCAAAGTACATCAGGACCTTTAATTTGTTTTTCACTATTTTGCATCCCTGTACCACAGGCATGTTCAATGGCACTGGTCATTTCAGCATCTGGAGATCCTAGAAATTCAGTTTGTGAATAAAATCATTCAACCACTTTCTGGCCAGTTTACTTTGATATATGTAAAAACAGGGGACTTGCTGTATTATAAACAATGGGAAGGGGGGAAGGAGTAAAACCAAAGTAAATTTCTAATATATACATAATGTATATACTATATTACTATATATTACTATCTACTAATATATGTTATATATGGTAATGTAACATATGTATATGTATGTATGTATACATATATATTAATCATACTCTTCCAAAAAACAGTTTGACAAATTAAGTAATTGAGAAAATCTGTCTTGACTAAAGCCTCATTTTCAAAATGAAGTGATTCGTTCATGCGTTCATTTAATAAATGTTTATCACGTACCCATTATGTAACCATCATGTTGGATAATGGGAGTTCAGAAAAGAGCAAACACAAAGACTCCTCTTGGAGGGAATCTTAAAAAAAAAACTGAGAGAATATTTTCCCAGTGATTAAATTCCTTGAGCTGCCTCAGTCCCGCTCCTGTGACAGCTGCAGAAGGTCTCAGGCATGTTTGCCTAGGGTGTCTAACTGTTCTCTTGTCGTTGTTGGCAGGAGGCAGGGGAGATCTTAGGTGGAGCTTTGCTTTCAGTAAATTAAACAATGACGAAAGCTGTTCATGTTTTCCACTGATATTTGTCATCTAATTCTCCATGACCTTTAAGATGCTGTGTGTGTGAGACAAGCGTGTTCTCGATTATACACACAAGAAGAATCCAGAGAAATATACAGGGAAAGAAGAGAAAGCAAATCAGGTCATATACTGGGTAAGGCATAACCGATATATAATTAGAACAACATGTATCCAGTCCATTAAGAAAAAAAACATTTGCTACTTTTAAGATTTGTTTTTAGGGAACATACATTGTTTAAGCCTGAGCAGCATATGGTCCCCTTCCCCAGTAAAATCACTTTGGTTTTGTATGAGGAGCACAGTGCTGTTCCATTCAGTGGTGCCTCTGGCAATGCTCCCTCCATCCAGGGGTGGACCAGTGTCACAAGATGACAGTCTTTAAGCCGCAGAGATGGGTTCTTTGGAGCCCCTGAGATTCAGGCTGCTCTAGAGCGAGTCTAACTCCAGGTTCTAGTAGAGCCAAAAAGAGGCAATCAGCTTTCCCAGAGACCTCTGGTAACATGATACAACTTTCAAGCCTCATCCTGCCTTCTGGGTACTACCTGGAAAGATTTATCTAGAAAAACGGGGCCAGTCTCAAAAGTAGAGTTCAGACAAAGACATAATGCAGACTCTACAGTGTTTACGTCATATATCTCCAGACTAAAATAACCCATATTTTTTCTTTTTGCTTAGAAAACCTGCCTCTCTCCTGGTTTTCGCTCCTCTAGATGTTTATAAACTAGCCTAGGTGCGTGTGGTGCTTAAACGCCCACTTTGCTTTAATAAGAGGCCTTTCAAGCCTTTAGAGAAAGATTGAGAGGTTAAAAAATGATGTGGTAGATAATTTATGCTCAAATCAGCCTCCTGTTTTATAGGCTATGTTAAAAAGTGCCCATAAATATTTCCCCTTGGCATCTTCAGTAATCTTAATGGGTTAAGTGCCTAGTGAATTCTATATGTTCCTTTAAGTTCATCTTACCTGAGCAGACATGGGCCTCCCTTTCGTTTTCTCACTTGCCTTCTCCTGTTCTAATCACTGCACCAAGTCAGTCTCCCTGCTGCTCATGGCAATGGATATACATGTGTGTAGGTAGGTATGTGTGTGTGCATGTGTGTACACATATGTGTGTATATATGCATATATGTTTATATATAACATTCCATATAGTGGAGTGGATAGATCAATGACATATACATGTATATAATGTATAGATATGTATAACTGTGTATGTATACATATATATAAATATATATAAAATTTCTGATGTCGTTATCCACCAGAGTTCTGATTCCTGTGAGCCCAGGTGAGGACACAATGACTTGATGTTTTTCACAAGAAACCTAGTAATTTCCACTGGCATTTTCCATACTCTGTGACTGGATCGTAAAGGACTATAGCTGGAACATTCTTTATGTACACACTTGCCTAATTTTCATCTCCAAGATGTGAAATCTGAGCCACAGAAGGAAATACCCAGGGGCAGGTGTCTTGACCCCATGCCATGTTCTTTGTATGCAGCATGTCTGTGGTATTTCTGTGTAGCTGGGCTTTCTTCTACTGTTTGAACTCAAGATGAGTATGTTTGATGAGAAAGGATAAAAACGTTCTGCAGACTCTTGAATGGTATCGTGGTTCTATGCAGTTGTCTTTGGTTAGTTCTTTTGCAAATGGGATCGTAGGCATCTATAATGCTTACATGCTTGCAACTTGCTGGAACACATAACATGCACAGCTGCTAAATCTACACCGGTCATTGCAGAACTGACGTCATCCTTAGGAAAGAGGTTCTAACATTAACTCTGGATGTGAAAGGTGAGTTAGATCATTTTCTCCCAATCACTCAGCCTTCGGTTGCAGCTGTGATTTCAATTTTAGTGGGCCCTGGTAGCCTTCCTTCCCTCCCCTGTTCATCCTCTGAAGGGATAAACCACTCACCCCCGTCAACAAACCCGCAAACACGCGACATTTGTCAGGAGATAGGAGTGACTTGTAGACTATACCATAAGGTCCAAAAGCACATGTTCTCGAATTCAGTCTTAGGAAGTTCAGCACCCTGGGGCATATGGATATGATGGTGCCTCAGGGTCCTGAGATAAAAAGCAAAGTCTGGGATGGGCCTGATGATGGTAATGGGCATGATGATGACCACAATGACGACTAGGATCATGGCGACGATAACACCAACTACAACAATGAGAGTGATAATAACTGGTGCTCATAAACAGCTGCACTCATGGAGAGTCAGCAGTATGCCAGGCACTTTTCATGGCTCTGTATATAACATCTTTGTTGCTCCCATAATAGTGAGAAGATATAGGACCCATTATTTCTCCCTCTGCTTTTATGAATAAATTGAGACAGGGACAGGTTAAAGAAAATCCCACATGAAATTGGGAGTCAGATTCAGGTAGTCAAACTTCATGAGCCCATAAATAATAGAAAGATGGTTAAATAATGAAATTCTGTGAATTCGTAAAACAAGGTACACGTATCTTTAGTTCAGTTTCTTTGTATTCAGGGAGGCTATGCTACTGATCTTCTTAGTTACAGTATTGATTAATAATAATGACAATAATCGTATGTTCTGATAATGTGTTTTATGTTGTAGATATTCTGAGTTCTTTCAAGCATTACACCATGCAACTCTGTAGTAAGTCTCTGAGTTGGATACTATTGTAAAATCCACTTACAAAAGAGGTTGCATAATTTTCCCCAGGTGACTGTCCAAGTGACAATACACCCTTTGTTCAGATGCATATATTCTGTTAGTTGTGAGAAATGTCTGAGCCCTATCTCTTCTGCTCTGAAAGTGCTAGAAGATTCTATGAGACACTAAACTGAACAGTTTAGTATGATTATGCCCTCATTAGGCTCCTCCCAGAAGTAACCTCAGCCTTCTTGTGGCTGACAGTCCTTATGGAATGCTAAGCCTGTCATTGTCATTAAATATTTTTCTGTGTCAGCAGAGTGCAGTGACACAGACCTGTGTGTGGCCCACAGTAGTGTAGATGAATGGGGACACACTCAAAGCCTTCTGGATAGAATAAACTCTATATTGTACTCTGCCCAAGAATTTCTGATGTGAATTTAGTGAAAATGAACATGAGGTATCTTTTCAGCTACAGGGTTATAACTCCTCAACAATGGGTAAACACGAGAAAATGTAAAGCTATTTTATCATATCCTACAAATATCATTTCAATAAATTGTCCCCCACCACTAAGATTTTGTTCCTTTTTCTCTTTTCCCGGGAAAGCAACTCCCTGGGAGGATTTCCTGCCTGTGGTTTTGGGTTGCTTAGAGAATGTGAGCTAAGCATGCAAACTGAAGTGGGCTCACCCCCAGTACCATCTGCACACCTCATTTGATAGTGAATCATGTATTATTCTGTTTAAATGTCTCTTACACTGCCGCTTTTATTGTTATTTAAATTTTGTATGTTTATGTTCTGTCTTTTTGATTAGCTTGTCAGTTCCTTGAGGTCAAGGGCTATGATAAGCCTTTTGCTTTCTCTATAAGACCCTTGAATAAACAGACAACACGTTGGTGGACTCTCAGATCTTTCCTGAGTCATGCTCGTTACACACTGTAGTGACTCCATGATCTTCATATACTTTTTAAGGTTCCTCTTCATTCAAAGCTTGGGAGTGTAGGTGCTTGAGAGGACTTAATAAGAAGTGATGATGGATAAGGAAGAAACTGCCTCCATCGTTTAATAACCAACTTCAGTAATTAAAAAAAACTTTGTATAGCTCAGTTCCCTCAAATATCACAATGCTAGTAATTAGGCCTGTATTAAAACACTGGGAAAAAATGAGTATGCTAGCATGTGTTACTTACTTAGGGGCAATTCTAAGGAGTGTTTGGTAAGTACCCAGGAAATGGTAGAGTTCATTATGGCTACTATCACCACCTTTCCGCCAGACCTTCCAGAAGATGTCCACAGTTGAATAAGCTGGGTCTGTTACTGACAATGAGGGAGAACCTACAGAAATCAGGAACTCTGGTGCATGTCAATCAGGGAAAGTGCTATAGAATTTAGAGTTATGTGGGGTGCTTTGAGACAGTGTTTAAGGAAACAAACCTTCCCTCTGAATTGGATGCTGTCAGAAAGTAGAGGAAAGTTCCACGATTGATTTTTTCAAAAAACATCCCATCTCAAAAATGAGATCATAGAGAAATCAGGTAGATGAATCTATGTAGGTGCAGGTAGCCTGAGGCAAATGCTGAGATTTCATTGATAAAGTCACTCACACACAGACAGGAAGTCTGGCCATTTGTGTCTGTATGTAAGCATCATTAAAGTGGCCTTGTTTTTTATTTTATGTGCACTGTTCCTGGAGTGGCTCTCACTTATTTTGATGCCATGTGATATTGTATTTAACAGAACGTTGACACCTACCTTACAGTGCTAGACCAGCTCTTAGATGACCATGGTTGCTTTTATCTTTCCTAATATTTGTAGAGTAGTTATAAGAGCCATCAATGGGAGTGCTTTTATTTCCAGAGATTGTGCAGAACTGGTTACCTATGTTGGCTGATATTCTTATAATCACCTTTGGTGAGGAAGAATTGTCTGTATTCTGTCAATCATGTTTTAAATGAATGTTGATTGGTCAATAGCCAGGCAGGAAGTATAAGTGGGAAAATCATACAGGAAGTAGAGGCAGGGCAATAAGAACAGGAGAATTCTAGGAAGGAGGAAGACCACCCCCCCCCAGTCCTGCTCAGACCACGGAAGAAGGAAGATGTGACCTACCACACTGAAAAAGGTACCAAGCCATGTGGCTAAAATATACTAGAATAATTGGTTAATATATGTTATAAGAACTAATACAATGCCTGAGCTAATGGGCCAATCAGTTTATAATCTTCTGGAGACCTCTGTATGATTTTCTTTGGGGGTAAACAGCTGCGGGAACTGGGCAGGACAGAAACCCAGACAAGCAGGCCCTCATGTTTCAAAATGGTGCCAACCAACAAGCTGCTCCCTCATGTTACAGAATGGCACCCATGTGGATAACTGCATCCACAGAAAGCCTGAGAAAGCTTGGGAAAGAATAGAGTGAAGCATGTTTTCATGGTAGCAGCAATTTCTCTGGTCTGTTCTGCTTGTTAGAGGCAAGCAAGCGCTCTCATCTAAGAGAGGCTTCCTGACTCAGCTTTAGCTGTAAAACCCTGCAGCTCTTTAAGAGGTCCTACCATGAACACTTAAATAGTGTTGATGAAAAGCTGACCACATGCTTTTCAGTTTTCAGCCATAGCAGTAAAAAAGCTGTGCCGATTTAAAATGCCGGCTTTCTGGGCTATTCCTGCCAGGGCAAACTCTGACTCTTTCAGGTGGGCAGTCTGACTATGGAGCATTTGAATGTGGTTTGTGAGCAGAATGCTGCAGTTTGCTTGCTGGCAGGGACCTTGAAATGCCATAGAGTTGTGGCAATAAACATGGCTCCGGCTGGTACCTCAGCCATGATTGCTTAGTGAATTAAAGGTTCATGTGGTCAGAA
>LOEQ01000724.1:291759-305185 GCA_001685075.1 Bramus lutescens | reverse complement strand
TTTAAATGAATACAGTTTCTGTGTGATTATTTCGGGTGTAAGATAGCCGGGCAGCTGGGACGACAAGCAGCCCACTCTTCCTGTTAGAGTGTGACAAGCTCTTTACCTTCTGTTTCATTTCTTCCAAGTCATTACTTCCAAAACAATTCCTTCTTCCATATTAGTCTTGGAGCTGCTGTTGCACAAGGCACACTTAGAACAAGTTTTACATTCTGTGTCAAAAAGCTGGTTGTGTCCAAAAGTGGAGGCCATTGTGTGTGTGTATATATATATATATATATCAAGTCCTGAAACTGGAGTATCTACAGGAATGTGGTACCTACGAGTGAGAACCCTCTGGACCCTGGCATGGGGAGGAGATCTGGAATCGTTTCTAAGGAGGGAATGCTTGCAGTCTCAGCAGGCACTGCTCTGGCAAACAGGAGAAAATGGTAAAAACTAGCAGAGGGAGTGGCTGGGCTGAAAACTGCAGAGGCCAACAGTGCACTTTCCACCTCTTGAAAGATCTGCGGTTCTTCTCTACCATAACTCCAAGGAACACTGGGTGATGTTGGTGGGTGGTATAAACTCGTGACATCAGATGGGACCAATCTTTGTAATAAAAGTGTTGTTCTTTGAAAACATCCTCTTTTAATCTTTCTGATTATGCAAAAAACGAGGTCTTAGATTCATGCTGGTCTGCACAATAATAACCTTTTTTTCTCTCTCTCTTTTAAAGCAGGGGCTGTCTCAGGTTTATGTTCCTGCCTCTCAGTCATTTCCTCTCCCAATGAGGAGGATGATAGGGGCTTCTTCCTAGAGCAGTGGCAATTAACCATTCCACACAAGGTCTGGCAGTGGCTCAGATCTCAGCAAGCATCACTATTTGGTTTTGCATCTATCGTCTTCCTAGGCAGCCAACAATTCTCTGGCTCCTGTTCAATAAGATGATTTTGTTTCAGTTGCATTTATTTTATGATTACCATTCACCTTCTCCGCATTGTTTCTACATACCGGCTTCTTTTGGCAGCGAGACTTATGAAAGGAAAGGGGTAATAAAAACAGAGCGTGGGGAAGGTGAATGCGATTGAATGCATTTGGGGGAAACGCACACCCAGATAATCTCTCAGGTCTCTGTAGTTCTAAATGTCAGTGATTGCAGTGATGAGGGGAGAGAGGCCCATGGAAGATAGCACACTTACTCAAGGACACCAGGCTCATTAGTAGCAGGGCTAGGAGGAGATCCAGCACCTCCAGATGCGCAGGCTCACATTCTTCTCTTCAGAATTTGTTCCAGGTCCAAAGCTCCAGGACTCCTGTCAGCCCAGAGAGCCTTGTCTTGCCCCAGTCCTGCAGAAGGTCTCCGGGCTGGGGCTGCAGGGCTGCAGAGAGTTCTGCCCTTAGTCAGCTATGAATCATGTCCCCAAACAGACCATTGCCTGCTGTAACCTTGATTCCTTCTCTAGTGCTCCAATGCCATGCTCAGTGTTAGGAATTTGGGTGGGCCCAGAGTGCCTGTAATATTACTGCTATAATTCAAAACATCCAAATTATTATTTTCTCCAGGAGACGAAGCCAGGGGAGCACTGTTAAGTGGAGAGAAAAGTGTTTGTTTCGCTGGGCGTTCCAACAAAATGTCCTCCTTTGCCATTAAATCATAGCACTTCTAAATGAAAAGATGTTTTGCAAACTTTGGCAATGACTGAGATTTGGACATTGTACAGACCTTCCCCCCCTTTTTCCATTTGTGCTTTTCCTCCATGTGGTCTCAAGAAATACTGTTTGCTGGCTTCACGTTCCTTGTTTGTCTTTCCTTATGACCCAAATTGTTCATTTTCCCCAAAGACCTCAGATAACTTGATTTTCTGCCCACAAGTTATCATTTTAATAAATAGTGAGGCTGATAAGTAGAGGCCAGCGAGAACAGCACTGTACCCAAATGGGCTGCTTCTCAGAACCTCTCTTTCTTTAGGATTAATCATAAACAGCTTTATGGAAAGAAATGTGCTTGTTACCATGAAGTCCCTAAAGAGAAGATTAATGGGGGCACATTGACAAGACAATTAAACCCACACAGGCTGAGGGTGATCAATAAAATCAATGGAAAACTGTCTTCAGCCTCATAAAACCCTCTACTGGACTCTTGCATTCAGCCTTGTGCTCTTGGTGTGAAAATCTTTAGATATACGTATGTATGTGTATGTATATATGTGTGTGTATGCTTGTGTGTATGGCATACATGTGTACATATATATAACACACACACACACACACACACACACACACACACACACACACTATGGGTGTGGAGGCCAGAGCGAGAAGCTGGGTAACCTCTCATTTGAGACAAAGTCTCCCATTTGAACCTGATGTTTGCTGTTTCAGGTTAAGTTAGCCTACCAGTGATCTCCCAGGATCCTTTGAGACAGTCTCAGGTTCCTTGCTGTTTCAGATAGGTTAGCTTACCAGTGATCTCCTAGGATCCTCTTGCTTTTTTCTACCCAAAGATGGCATTATAGAAATGCCCAGTAATGGTCAGCCTTTACTTGGGTCATAGGGATTAGAACTTGGGTCCTCAAGCTTGCACAAAAAAGTGTTCTTACTCACTGAACCATCTCCTCAGTCCGCTCTGTGTGAATAATTTGAGCAAACACATCTCCTTTATTAGCCTCCAATGCCACAAAGAAACTCTTGGTGGAATTGATGCTTTTCAGGCCCCAGCTTCTCTCTCTTTTCTTAGTCTTCACAGACAAAGCATGAACAATTCCAGAGTGTGGCTTCCACACCCTCAGCTCCACGGTTGGAGCTCAAAGACTAGGATTAGCAGCCAAGGAAATCCATTGACAGGCCTGGGATGTGTCTGGACCCACAGTTGGATCGCTCTTCTACAAGACCCAAGGGACATGGAACAGTAGATTGCAAATCGAAAACTCTCCCAGCAGCCTGGCTCATATTAAGAACAATTTTCCCTGGTGGATCAAGAGGCAGGAGTTGAGTTGCTCTCCAGACAGGAAATACACGCCTCTTCTCTCAGTGGCCTTGGACAGCTTGCTGAAGACTTGGCTGTATCCCTTTTGGGGCCCTTCTTTCATCTGTGTTTGTATTGTTTCTGTTTTCTTTTGTTGTTGTTTGTTTGTATTGCAAGCTCCCCTTCCTTAAGCAATTATGCAGATCTCTAACCTAACTCTGAGATATTGAACTCAGTGCTCAGAGTGTACCAACAGAAAGCAAGAGCTATTCTATATTCCAAGGAATTGGATTGGAAATGGGATATTCTCATCGATCCAGCATCTTGCTCTTCATTCATTCTTTCAGCATCCACCCATTCATTCATTTATGGAATATTTATAAGCACCTTGGTAGGAACTATCTGTGAGCAAGACATACAAGCATGTGGCTTCCATTCTAGGGATCTGGACCAGCTTTATGATTTTCAGGGTCCAGGAAAAATGTAAATGCAGGGTCTTTTACAAACAAAAAATAATAATTGATTTTTAGGTGCTGGGCATATGGCTCACTGGTAGAACCTTAGCCTGGCATGCTTGAAGTGCTGGGTCGGATCTTCATCATTGCCTGCACCTCTCCTCAGCCCCACCACCACAAAACTTTGCACAAACATTAAGGGCAGGTAAGATAGCTCAGTGTGCCAGGCAAATTAACCTGTATTTAATTCCTAGAATCCACCTAAAGGTGGCAAGAACTAAATCCACAAAGTTATCATCTGATCCCATATGCACGCATGATACACATGAGAGCATGCAAGCAATACTACACACCTTAATAACAATAAGATATTTTTATGTAAAACAATTTTAATGCAACAGCAGCAGGGTACCACATGAAACCTGAGCAGCTCCTCTGTGTGGGGTCCACAGCAGTGTGCTGAGACGACTCCACCCACAGGTCTGGCCCAGGTGTTGGGGAAATGGAAGTTAACATGTGTACATTAGAGGGAAGGACAATTGAAAGGGGTGAAACCCAATAACTATACTTCCTGCAAGTCTGGCAAGAGATTTTTTTCTTTCCTGATTCTGGGGTCAAGGCAGAATTTTTCTGGGACTTAGGTAATCACTGAATGTCACTTGTTGTTGAGCAATCAAAGCATTGGCTTTGTGAGCTTGGAGTAGTGTGGTAGAGGTTTATGGGGAGTCAGTGTGTATTCTAAAGGAATCCAAAACCCAGAAAAATAATGATACTCTTATCGGATTAAAATGAGTAGAATTACATCTTGTGATTGCATCTCATGACAAGCCTCTGCATACCTAAACATACAAAGCTAAGCATGCTATAGGAAAGCAGAAGTTACTACATTTACAGACATCAACTATCCTGCAAGTATCAGAACATCTGGATGGACAGATAGACCCATGCAGAAAATGTTGGCTTCTTCTTGTGACCCACATGGATCCTACACGTGCCTTAGAAGGCATGGACTACAGATAGCTGAGCCATTCCACGGTTCCTGAGTTTCCTCTCATCCACCCATTTGGCCGGCCCCTTCTTCCACCCCTGTTCAAATGCTTTCCTTTCATCCAGAAGTAATGAAAAGGGAGCCCAGGCTCTGACAGTGAATTCTGTTAACTTCATTGCTGGAAAAAATTACCAAGAACATGATTCCCAATTCCAAATCCAGTGACAGGGAGGGAAACCTGAGAGAATGTTCTGGCATAAACTGTCCCAAGAATTTATGAAAAAAAGAGAAAAAAATCTTGTAGTCTTTGGAAATAAAACCCGATTGAGTAATCGCAGTACATGGGAAAGGATCTGTTCTCAAGGTGGCTCTTTTACAGCTGGGACTGTTTGGGAGTTAATGTGTTTAACAAGGGATACACCTCGCCAGCGTGAGCTGGGCTAGCGTGCGGAATGATTCCTGGAGGAAGAGACAAAGCAACTGGATGTGAGTCTTATTGCTGCCATCCGGTAAAGTTCCCAGCCACCTGAGCCTCAGTTTCTCATCTGGGACACACTGGAGGCAAGGATCTACCACAAGGGGTTTACTAGGAAGCTCAGATTAGCATCAGGAAAGCTCTTCCGAACTACGTGTCTGTTTTCAAACAATGGCAGTCTTCAGCATCTTTGTCGTTGTTACTGTGCTCAGTTTCTCTACCCCATGAGCACTTTGGGAAGCAAACACAGAGATGGAGGAAGGAGACACTGCAGGTGGAGCCCTCTGATTATTCTCTTTTAGGGGGAAGTGGAAAAAGTACAAAATTTTGCCTGGCAGTGATGGTTGAGGGCAGCTGAATCCTGTCGCAGAAAATTTAGAGGCCCTCCCCTTTTTCATTTCCCTCCATGAACTTCTGCCTGTAGTAATAAAAACCCCCATGTTCCTGTCTGTGTCGCTTCATCTTAGGAGGCTGACTTTTATATGAATCTTTGTCCCCATGTGGGGCAGCTGAGTATTATTTCGGCCTCATCTTACCGATAAAGGAAGGGACGTGTGTGACATTAAATGATTTGCCCAGGTCACCTAGAAAGTCAGTGGTGGAGTCTTCAAGAGAAAGGGTAAATATTATTCTTCCTTCTGTACCCAGCCACCAGAGGAGCCAGCAAAGTGTGGCAGAGGACAGTATTCGCCACCAATCACTCACCACAACCTTCTCCCAATCCTACTTTTTAAAAAATGGTTGTCTGAATGTAGTGTGTGTGTATGTGTGTGTGTGTATCCATTTGTGTGAGTGAGTATGGCCATTCACATGTGTGGAAGTCAAAGGACAGCCTTGGATGTCATTCCTTACCTCCTTGTCTGTATGCTGTTCCTGGCTATGTCCACAGGCTAGCTGACCTATGCACCTATAGGCATTCCCTTGTCTCTATGCCCCATCTCACCATAGGAACACTGACCAGAATTACAGGTATGTGCTATGACACCTGAGTTTTACATGGGCTCTGCGACTTCACACCCAGGCTGCTGCTTGCACAGCAGCAAGTATCCTCTCCTCAGCCTTGTTTAGTTTTTAACTGCGCAGCAAACTATTCTGTAAGGCTACATGATAATGCCTCCTCAGAACAGATTATAAGTATTATATTAGGAGTATAATGACTAAATTCAGAAGCTGGGAAAGAAAAGGGGGTACTTAATGTATTGACTATGTGATCATAAGCCTGCCGGGCCGGACTGGAAGAATCTAGAAGAAAGATCTGCTCTGGGAGAATTTGAGCCGTGACTTTGCATCTCAGGATGGCCTCTGAGCAATTGAGCTACATAGAGCATGTTAAATATTCTCTAAACCTCTCTCCCTTCACTCTCGAGACAGGAGGTTGGGTGTCTAGCACAAGATTATCGTGAGAATCCAATGAGCCTACATG
This sequence comes from Bramus lutescens, assembly GCA_001685075.1. NCBI lineage: Eukaryota > Metazoa > Chordata > Mammalia > Rodentia > Cricetidae > Bramus > Bramus lutescens. The sequence goes on along the minus strand of LOEQ01000724.1, from coordinate 298,897 downwards.
AGTACATGCTAATGTGAGTACTCACAGGCGGTGGGTCAGGAGAGCTCGTGTTTTGATCATAGGCTAGCAGTGCAACAGACAGCATTTCCACCTTCCTTTTTCATATTTGGGCTAGTCAGTAGTAATGAGGTTCTTGACTTTGAGACTATGGTTTCAGGCTATTCCAGGCTACACACTTGTGTAACTGTATGCATTAGATTTTATATCATATTCTCAGAGAATTGTTCTCTTTTTTTCTTAGAGGAGGATGCTATTTTATGACTTCCTGAAAGAGGATCGACATATAACAGATTATGTGCATTCTAGACGTATCACAGAGAGTATGCTCCTTCACTGCAATCCTCTGGAAGGCTCGATGCTTGCTGTTAGTTGTGGCTAGTTCAGTTTTCTCTGCTTGGCTTTCCATCCCCTGATGGAAATTACTACCACTCCTTTTTTTTTCTCTATTCCTTTCCCCACCTTACTTAGAGTCTATGTATATCATTAGCAAACCAATGAATGTCACTGATGAATGACTAAATGAAAAGATAAGAGGAGTTAAGGTTTAGGATGCTAGGTTTAAATTGGGCTATTAGAGACTAAGTACATTTCAAGTTCATGCTCGTGTGTGTATTGTATATGTGTATACACGTTCATGTGTGTGCACATGCATCTTTGAGGTGTGTGGAGGTCAGAGTTCAATACCAAGTAGACACCTTAATCACACATCTATGCTGATTTGGTTGTTTTTTTTTTTTGGACATACCAAGCCCCAGAGACCCTTCAGTCTCTGCCTTGTCAGTCCTGAGATTATTGACACATGCTGCCATTCTGAGCTTTTTACATGAGTGCTGGGGATCTGAGTTCGAGTAATCAGGCTTGTGCAGCAAGCATTTAACTGATAGAATGCTTCCTCAGCTCTCTCTGTCTTTTTAATAGATGTCCTTTTGGTGAGCACAGGATACCTGGCTTTTAATAAGGGTCCTATGAAAGCAATAGCCTTGATCTTACAGAACCACGTGCTCATCTATTAGGCAGGTATATATTTAGCATCAACTTCCTTCGAGAAGGTAATAGATTATAGACTTAAGTGACCTAATAAGATATATGTCCCTGCACATTTACATATCACATTCTAGTGGAGAAAATTAAACAGATAATCAACAGGTATACCACGTGCCAGAAGGTTCTATGTCATATGAAGAGAAAGGAAGCTGGGTAAGAAGGCCAGAGAAGGAGAGAGGTGCTGTTTCAGACTGGGCCATTGGAGGACAAGAGTAAAGAGATGTTTGAGCTGAGATTGAGGTGAAGAATTGAACCGGTGCCTTAGGGGGCTGGGATCAGCAGGAATTGACTGTCGGGCTTTACTTTCACTCTGATGGCACTTGCAAGCCACAGGGATGAGGGAGGCAGTTGGAATGAGGATGGTGATGGAGAGAGAGACACTGTGCTGGTAGATATGGATGATGGAGGAGATGCTGTGCTCCTAAATGCTTGCTCAGAGCAGTCCTCACTTCTCTTGCAGGCAAATGCAGTCTTTGGATTTGGGCAAGAGAAAGACTGGTGGTTTTGTTTTGTATCTTAACTAATATCTGCGCAGAGTTTTTGATGATGGGAAAGCACAAGACTGCAGGAACCATGCATGGCTCAGTGCCCAGAGGGCAAACAATTGTTTCTGTTACCTTGGTCTGGCAATGACCTGTCCTTGGCTCCTGAATGTATTCTAGGCTTTGAAAAATGAGCTTTTAGGAGTTTGTGAAAGCAGAGGCTGCCCTCTCCCCATCCCTTCAGCGCTGAGCATCACTGTGTGTATGAAAGAGTTAATCTTCCTCCTAGAAGAACACCCCAGCAACTCAACAGGAGAACATGTTTCATGTCTCCTGAGAGGAGAAACTGAGGGAAAGTCACACCTTCCGCTCAGTCCGCAGTTCACAGGGAAGAGCCTGGGAAAAAAAATCACACAGAAGAAAACCGTGATCTACAGAGCTTTGTGCTCCTCAGCTCCTCTGAGGACCTCCAGGCACAGTGGCAGCTGGAAAGTCTTGTTTTCCTCGGGTTTCCAAACTTCCCTCAGCGAACTTCGCCGTTGTTCTCCGTCTGGTGTAAAATGATTAATTCTTTGAAATGACACGGGGAGCTGCGGAGATCTGAGGACTCTTTTCTCTGTTTGCTCCGTGATAAAATGTGCAAGGAACATTTTATCACACCTTCTGGTGTATATGAATTTCTGTAAGTCTGTTATCTACCAGAGTATCAGTTAGTTAGTTATTATATATCACCTATTATTTATCTATTATCTGTTTATCCATTGTGTATATATAATCTACTTATCTGCCTACTAGTCATCTATCAGTTATATATCTCTATTATCACTTATCTATAATGTATTATATATCTCTATTATTTGGCTAATATCTGTCTACAGTTATCATTTGTCTATCTATACCATCTATCTACAATAATTTTATCATTTATGTATATCATCTGTCTAACATCTATTATCTATATGCATCTATCTAGATAGATAGATAGATAGATAGATAGATAGATAGATAGAATCTATCTATCAATCATCTATCTATCTAATCTATCCATCCATCCATCTATGTGCCTGCCTGCTGACCTTCTCCCCTATAAATATTTATACTGGCAATTGAGAGTTGCCGAAGGATGCCAGGCTTGCTCCATAGGATAAACTCTCCCTCATTTATTGCCTTTGTTCTACCTCCCATCAACATTAGGCCCGCTATTCTACTGATTTAAAGAGCAAAGACACCTGTATTCATTTACCCTCTGTTCCAGAGGAGATGCAGTGCTTGGCAAAATGAGGGCAGGCTGCACAAGGCTGCTGGGAGAATGTCAAGACACCGGGAAGGTGACGTACTTTCAGAATGGTCTCACGGTATCTTGGGAATTCTTCTTTGATCCCAAATTATTTTTTTTTCCTAAGTGCTGATATGTGCTGGGCATTGGAGTTACATAAATGAATAAAATGTGCTCCCTAGTTTTATAAAGACCTGAGACTGGTAGGAAAGCAGTGTGAAAAAGTAAACCAGACAGTGCTGACCTTCTCCCCTATAAATATTTATACTGGCAATTGAGAGTTGCCGAAGGATGCCAGGCTTGCTCCATAGGATAAACTCTCCCTCATTTATTGCCTTTGTTCTACCTCCCATCAACATTAGGCCTGCTGTTCTACTGATTTAAAGAGCAAAGACACCTGTATTCATTTACTCTCCGTTCCAGAGGAGATGCAGTTATTATGGTCTGCCTGCAAACCTTTCCCTGTCCATCCCCTCCCTCCCAACCTTCTTCCCTCTTTCCTTCCTTCGAAGGAAGGAAGGAAGGAAGGAAGGAAGGAAGGAAGGAAGGAAGGAACCACTTCACCACATAAAATTGAACATTGAACTTCTAGCAGTTGCCAGTTACAACAGAGTACACAGATCCAGATTGTCATTCTAACAGAACTGATTTTTTGCTATTATTCAGTGTTTAGTTAGAAACAATACTAAAGGACCAATGTCCCCCGAATAGTGCATCATTTTCAACCTTCAGCTATGATCTCTGGAAAGTTCTCAGCAGACAACAGAGATTTTCTAACTCACCCCCACTCCCCATTCCCACCTGGCACAGAATACCAAATCAGTTTAGTGTTGAATAAGTAAACAAAATATTCAAATCACCACAAAATGTCAGAGAGATTTGACAATACACTTGGAAACAGGATCGGCCTAGGTGGCCAAACTCAGCAACATAAGCCACAGTTAGAAAGTTAACTCTGGTGTTTTAGTTGTATGCCACCCACACAACTCACCGAAAGTATGACTTGCCTGTTCAGGAGTTTTATAGCGCCATCGAGCAAGACACTCAAGCGTTCTGGCAGCTCTTTTGGCAGTTCTCTCTGCTTGAAACCTGGATCTCAGAAGCAAGAGGATTTTGCCCTTGTTAGGCCCAGAAGCCTGAGGATGACTTGTAGGAAATATACTGAGTCTCTTGCCCTGTTGTTACAACTCTGGGGTTTGCATTGTGACCTGCTCCATGAATGTGCCTGGAGTAAGCTTGAACTCTATATTGGATCCTTGGATGTAATGCTGTAATGAATGACCAAAAAGAAAGTGTTATAATTTGGGACAGAAGTTTAAAATGAATCTTTTCAATTTTTTTCTCTTCAATTGCATTTTATGTGTATGCCTGCATGTATGAATATGCACCATGTGCATGCCTGGTGCCTTTGGGCACCAAAAAAGTGTATCAGATTCCCTTGGACTGGAGTTACAGATGGTTGTGACCCACTTTGTGGGTTCTGGGAACTTAACCCATGTCCTCTATAGAAGCAGCAAGTGCTCTTAACCACTGAGCCACATCTCCAACCATCCCCTAGGTCAATGAAATTTCATTTGCATTTTTTTTTCTTGTTGGACAGCTAAATTCCAGCAAAAATACAGAACTGCTTTCCATCCATGTCATAATGCAGTCTGTGTCACCTCAGACCATTCTCTTTTGAGTGATAATTCTTTTATAGATACTTTTAAAGATTTGTTTACTGACTTTTATTTTATCTGTATGAGTGTTTGACTGTATACATGTGCTGGTTAGGGAACCTGGATCCTTTGCAAAAATGTGTGGGGGCTTTTAAGTGCTGAATAATCTCTCCAGTCCCTTGGATGCTTTTATTAGACACTAAGCCTTAAGACTTCTCTGCTTTGCAAATACCAGAAGTCCCATATTTTTTTTCTGTTGTTGAGTAGTGTTACATTGTGTGCTTGTATAATTGATTGACCTATTCTGCAGATAGACATCTAGGTTGTTAATAGTCAGAGGCAAAGATTTTTTGTGCCCTTTGGTAGATGCATGCAGTTGTTCCCAACAATTAAAAAAGTTCACCTTGAAGGATGGAGATACAAAGCCAATTTCAACTATGTTGCAAAAACTGGTTATTGCAAACCCATCCTTAACTGTGAGGCAAAAATGATAAACTCTATTTGAGATACATTGTATGAACATAAGTCAAGAGGAAGAGTTTCCATGAAAGTAAAAGGGAATGGCTTACATCCGGTGGGAGAAGAGGAAATGCACAATTTTGTGACTATGGTCTCATGTTTAGGGAAAGATCTTTGATTTTCCTGTAGGAACTGCAAGACCTGACCAAATGCACTTGCCGACTGCCTTAGCCAGGACAGACCTTTCTGACTGGAGCAGAAGTCAACTCTGGCCTGCTTCTCTCTAAAACATGGGTAAGAGTAAGTGAGAAAGGACGGAGCTCAAGGGTAGCGAAGGAAGGATCGGTTTCAGGGGTGAAGAGAACTTTACAGTGTAAAGTTGTAAAAGTGTTCAGACAAACCACGGTCTAGTATTTTCTCAGAGTTTGTACATAGGCTCCTTCGCAGGTCATCTGAGAGTGCCAACCAATTAATTGCGCATCTCAGGTTACTGGGAACAGTTGGAGGTCTTAATTGGGCCAGCAGTGAGCAGGTGGTCCTTTCCCAGTCCGCTATCCTTTCACCTGTCAGTTAAGTGAGGAGCGGGGCTTCTGCCTCTCCTTAGCAAGCATTTGTCACCTGTGTTAAAAGGGATTTCTTTTAGTTTTGTTTGGAATTGGTTTATGCCTATGCTGAGCTGCTTTCGAACAAGTCTAAGCAACTGCCCCTCTGTCGTGAATGCCGTAAAAGAAAGGAGTTTAACAGCTCCAAATTACAGACTAGAAGGGAAGGATTCCTTCCTCTCAGTGCATTCACCTCACAAACCCTTCACTTTCTGCCCTTGAGTTATGAACAGGAACTTTATCCCTCTTAGGGGAACTCTCTTCAACTTTTGATACTGTTTTTTTTTTTAAACTGCCAATGGCTCCAGACTAAAATTGATTCATAAAATAATGGTTAACTACAAATGAACCTTGTCTCCTTGACCTTGTCTCTTACTTAGCAGTGCAGGCGTTGGTGTTGTCCCAGGTTGCTGTGGAGCCTCCTCAAGCCCTTTTTGGTCTCTTGCTTCCATTTAGACCCCCTCTTAAAGGCAGGTTGACTGGTTTGTTCCAGCGTATCTCAGATACTTTCCACTGTGCCTTGCACAGAGATGATAATTTAAACCGGTTAGATAGATTAATGGATTGAAAATATCTATAGCTTTTGCTGTGTGGGTTAAGGATAGCAATACACTATACCTTGCGTTGCCAAGAGAGTAGCATGGTTCACTTGACTCCCTACCCTAGTGAGTTGTGGAGAGCTAGCTTTTCTTTATGCCTTGATCTGTTCATTTGTTGGACTGTGTATTAGAACATATCCTTCTGGAGACTTTTGGAAACACAGACATAATTCTAGCAAAGCTGTGATATTTGTTCCTTCCCTCAGAGTGGGGTCATGTTTTTTTTAAAAGGGCAGGTGATCTATCCAGAAAGTGTAATTCTCATCCTCATTTTTGCCGGGTGAAGAAAGTCATTTTAGATTGCACCATGGCTTGAGAACGCATGTTTTCTTCTTCCTGATTCTCTAGGAACACAAAGCTTTAGGGTTGAGAAAGTCCGGATGAGAATGCCCCTCCTAGTGTCTGTCACTTGAATGCTTGGTGTTGATGTGCCTAAAGCTTGGGAGGTGTGGCCTTGTTAAGTGGAATGTCACTGGAATCAGGCTTTAAGGATTTAAAGACTCACACCATTCTCAGTGTTCTCTCCGTTACATGCTGTGATTCAATATATGAGCTCTTAGGCTCCTGCCCCTGTTGCCAAGCCCAAGTCAACTCTCAACTCTTCCTTTTGTGCATTGCCTTGGTCATTGTGTTTTATCACAGTTACAGAGGAATAACTAATATGAAGGTCTTCAGCCTCTTCTCTTTTTCTTACCTGTTTTCCTCCCTTCCTCGTTTCTCTCTCTTTTCCTTTCCTCTTCCTCTTCCTTCTTTCCCTCTCCCATCTCAAGAGAAGACTCCTAGTCCAGTGTTCTGTACCATCTCTTGGCTTTCCAATCTTCCTTTTTCTCCCAGCATAAGAGATTTATTTTATTGTAGCTCTGTGCATTTCCTAGATCCCCTGTCAGACATCCACATACCATCCCGATTCACCTAAAAGGGTTACATAATGAAAATAAAAATTATCACAGAGCCACAAACATTTTATTGATGTAGGAGGGTCATCTGTCAATGTGTTACTTTCATTGGTTAATAAAGA
>LOEQ01000724.1:264017-291703 GCA_001685075.1 Bramus lutescens | reverse complement strand
AACGAATACAATTTGTGTGTTGTTATTTCGGGGTATAAGCTAGCCGTGCGGGAGCCGGGCAGGACGAAAAGCAGGCCCGCTCCCCTTTCACTCTATCACTACATTTTATAATTTTTTGATTATACTATAGTTTTTTGACCCATCCTTGTGAAAACATTTAACCCTTTTCCCATGTGGTTAGATGCCATTCAGACTCATGGCTTATAAGGGTTATTGCCAATACACAACCTTATGGAGGGCACATTGTTTAAAGCTGTTCTCTTATTGGGCATTTGGGTTGGTTTGGGTTTTTGTTTTATGTGTCTTTTCAATTGCATACCATAGGGAGGGCATTGGCTCTGAAAGAGTAGACTTTGTCATCAGATAGGAACTGGTTTGCAGAAACCATGGTGCTTTTATTGTTGGCCTAGATCTCAACATTGACTGTACTGTATATGGCCCCCTTGGCTGATTTGGCCTCCCAGGCATCGGAAACTGAAATTCTAATCAGTGGAAGCCCAGTGCCAGGGCTGCCCAACCTGACTCCCATTAGGAAGCTCCAAAATCTCTGGGGCAGCATCTTTCCTGAGCACTTGGCAGATCTAGGCACAGTGCAAAATTCAATAGGACGAGCCAAGCCAAATCATCCCATCTTTCATATTTCTGATCACAGGTCTGGAGCAGCAAGGGAACTTTTAACACTGACCTCTAGTAAAAAATGATAACACACTTGTGTTAATGGACCTGGAAACCCCCCAGTTGCTTGAATCAGTGCATGGGGTGCTGAGGGAGGCAATGATTTGCATTCTCAATTTTATTAGCTTGGTTCACTCTACCCGAATTTTATACCGTTTCACTGGAACTGTGTCATGCCTATAAACTCTGGAAATTGTGCTGAACTTCGGGAACAGATCCAAGCTGCGGGTGCTAAAGAGATTAAAAAATAAAATAAAAGAGGAGCTCATGGGAAGGCAGGCTTCATTTCAGCACTCAATAGTATTTCTATGGGAAGCTCAGGAACACTGGTGCCGTTGCCTCTTTGCAGAGGGGTAAACAAACACCCGTCTTGGGTGCCATCTGCCATCCACGGCTGTGGATCTCTACTGAGAAATCACTAGCTGCCTGGCACAGGCCTTCAATAGATGGAAATTGTTTGACTGTACCCAGATCCCTGTGGGAAACCAGGCTCAACTCTGAAGAGCTTCCTTTATTGGTTCATGATCCTGATTTTGTATTTATATCAATCTATTTTGGTTTATTTTCTTCTGTTCTGATTAAGACTATGACACTGATGGTGGGGAGAGGGGAGAAAAGATGGGAGAAGGAGAAGGGGGGGAAGGTATCCGTTCTGACATCCCATGTAATGCACATGTTACTATTCTTGCTGCTATGGCAGGTGGTCTAACTGAAACATCTTAAAGGGGGAGGAGTTATTTGGCTCATGGTTCAGGGAGCACTATCTATCATGCCAGAGGGACATGGTGGTGGGAATGGCTTCCAGCTATGGAAGCAGAAATGTGAGGTAGTTGGTTACGTTATGTTGATAATCAGCAAGCAAAAAGCTCAGATAAGAAGGCAGAGGTGGGGTCTCGGGAGAGGGCTCAGTGGGTAAAAGCTTATCTCAGTTCTGAACACCTAGCCTGGCTTAAAAGGTGGAAAAATGACAAAGAAACCATGTGTCAAACAGGGCTCAACACCCTGGTTGTCTTCTGAGTTTCATATGTGAACAATGGCATGTAGTTATATGTGTGCGTGTACACACACACACACACACACACACACACACACACACAAATATAACAGAAGTAGAACTGAGCTACAACCCATAACGTTTCCTGCCATGCTACTCAATTTCTGCAGTGAGGTCTTGCTTCTGAAAGGTTCTGTAAGCTCTCCAAATAGTGCCACCAGCTAAGTTCAGTAAGTGTTAAAACACATGAACCAATGAGGGAAATTTCATATCCAAATTATAACAGCATGAGAGAGAAAGAGAGAGAGAGACAGAGGGAGAAACAGAGAGAGACAGAGAGAGGGACAGACAGAGAGAGAGGTGGACTATGTGAACTAAATTGAGATGGTGGCCTTCAGTCTTAGGACTGTATTTACAATGACCCTGGTGTCTGGTGACTGTTTCTGAAGGATGTGTCATAATTTCTTGACACGAAACAAAGCAGAGAAGTGTGAGTTGGTACTTACAGCCCATATCCTGCTTGTGTTGGTGTCTTGTTGAAGTTGACCAAACTTGATTGAGCCAGTTAAGTTGAACCACAAGTGGGCACTGTATTCTTATAATTCTTATTCACTTTTCGGAAATTTCATACATATATACAATGTATTTTCATAATAACTATCTTCTATTTCCCCACTCCAGTCTTACCTAGACTGCTCCTCCCCACATAACCCTCTCCCAGCTTTATGTACTTGTTTCTTTTGTTTTAATATCCCACCGAGTCCAGTTAGTGCTGAAGTAGGCAGTATTGGACACTGACTTATCCTTTCCTACTAATATTAGCTATTTAATGAGCTCATACTGATATATATATATTTTTTTTAATACATAAAAAATTCATGAACATCTGACCCTTTCCTGGCTGAGGAGGGCTTCTGAATCTCTCTGTCCAGTGCATATCTCATTTCACATATCTTCCTGTTGCTTTCCTTTCCTCTCTGGTCCCTCTCTTCTCTCCTGTTTCTTATACCCAGGAAGGAACACCGGCATCATTTTTTAATGTTGGAATTAAAATCCATTTCATGATTTCAAAAGTTGTTCAAAGGATGGAAAACATATCCTTGCCATTTATTGTCTTTATGCACTCTTCTTACAATGGAGACAACTGGGTGCCTATTGTAGCCAATGGGTTTTCTCTGCCCAGACCTCTTGCCCAAAGTAGACTAACACCAAAAGCATTGGAGGGGCTGCCTCCAGTGCTCTTTTAAAAATGGAAGATGATTTGGGTCTATGGCTGACCTTTCAGCTTTATATATTGAACTTGATTTGGGGAAGAATCTTATGAGTTACCACATAGTAGACAGAAAGGATCTATCTATCCCTAGCTTGCTATAATTTTAGATGTCTATAATTCAGAGACACAGGTTGTTTCAAAAATCTTTGCACTTAACTGGAAATGTCTTTCTCTCTTGGTTTTCCTCTCCTTGGTCTTGCAACAAGATGCTGTTTGTGGGATGAAACCTAGCAAATCAGAACACAGGGAAGAATTACCAAATGTGTTGAAAGAAGGTGACTTCTAGCTCAGGTTTTCCTGTTTGTAATTTGGTAATAATATTTGAATATATAACATCAACCATTGACAAATCCATTCATGTTGTTGCTAGACCAATGGGCTGTCAGGAGTCAGATGAGACAGGAGATTAAAGACCTGGGCTGGGTCAAGGAGGAAGGAAAGAGAAGGCAAATAAAGAATGGTTTAAAATGCTCACCCTTCTGAAACTGCTCCTACTTAGTAAGCAGATAAACCTTCTAAACACAAACCAGAGCTTTTCCTAGCAAAAGAGCAGAATAGATGGGAAGGGTCTGGTAAAGACGATAGTGTAGAACCAGGGACCTCACACAAAGTCAACACGTCATTGGAGAGCCATTCCCCTGAGAAGCCTTTTTAAGTTGAAAAGTTTTGATCATCAAAGTTCCTGGCCTCAAAATCTTTGAAATAATTCAGAAATAATAATTAGCACCTTGCTGCTGCACTGCCCCTGGGGCCCTAGCTTAGAGATCATTTTGGAACCAGGCGGCTCTAACATGCTCAGCTTCAGGTGACTGGCAGAAACAGTCAGCATGCTTTTCCCCTCCAGTTCGTGGCTTTAAATATGACAAGTTGACAAAAGTGTGAAGCAGGGGAACTTTGAACAATGGAAAGCTCGTTAGGGTGAGGGTAGCAGTTGGGCCAGTACACACATGGTGTAGGCTCTGGAACAAATGCTGGAGAGCTGTCACTGCTGAGCAACAGTCAATGACATGCCTGGAACCAAAGGTTCATTAGGTAGAAATTCTGAGAGTTAAATGATAACAGAACCTGAAAAATTGGATAGTTAAAAATTAATTGAACAAAGTGGCCAAGAAGGTAGACAAACACCATCCTTTGCATACTCTAGAATCTTCTATGACCTCATTGTAGACTTGAGTTTCCACCTCATCTCTCACTATTTCTCTTCACTCATTAAGCTTGTCATGTAATTCTTAAGGTGGTTTCTGCCTCAGTCTCTTTGAAACTACTCGGCCAGGTATCTTTTCTTCCTAGATCTGCATTCATCTTTCAGTGTTTATCTTCAGTATCAATCCCTATGATAGTGTTCTCCCGGTACTAACTAAATTACCCAGTTTCATAAGTCATCTAGGATTTTTAATTTTGCTGATTTCTATCTCGGCTTGGGAATATAAGTGCCATAAGGACAAAGAACTCTCCCTTTTCTTGATCAGAAAGGCCTTCAGAAGCCCCAAAGAATGCCCGACATATAGTAACTACCCAGTTAATGCTCCTAGCATGAAAAAGCAAACATGTTTGCAGAAAGAGGAATCAGAATGAGGCATAAAGTCAAAACTCTTTGGAACATAGACTGTGTGATCTTTTCACAAAGAGTTAAGCAAAACCCAACCAACTAACCAAGCAACGACAACAAAAGCCCAGACAATTAAATGAAATGAAATGTCAAGCTGAGATTAGCAGTAATTGTTGACTTGAATAAAAGGTACTATTCTGTGTGACCTTAAATTTCATTTAATAAAAGACCACTCTGGACCTTGATCCTAGAAAACAAGTAAGCCATTAGTGAGGTCATGGAAGCAACTAATCTCTTGTTTTGGAAGACTGTCAATGCTATAAACAAACTCCCAAACCAGAATGGTAAAATTCTGACAGTGATGCTCCCATGGCAGACATTATTAATAGATGACAAACTTTTTCCCTCTTGGCCTCATTTCCATAAACCATCAGCCTCTTCAAGGTAAACCTCACTAAGGAAGGATATATGAGGCATCCCATTTGCCAGCCCTGACCTAAAGGAAAATGGTAAAGGGAAAACTGGGCTACAGTGGATGTTTATCATAGAGGAATAACAGCTAACATGACTCTCTGAGATGCATTTCCATACCTGGAGCAGGCATCTATCTGCCTTGCTGGGGTCCTAAAGTACACGGCTGATAACCGCTGTTCAGGTTTGCTATATGCTCAGAGCAACTCAGCTAGCACCCAGGATGCACTCTGAATGCCCCCAAATGATGCTGCTTAACAAATAACCTGTAGGATCAGAGAGAGTCATTGTCCCGAAGCTTCAAGCACATCAATCCAAATTCATTTACTGTCGGCTAGATACCTATCTCCTCCCCTGCTGTGAGGTTTTAAGCCTGGATTTCTATTTCCAAAGAAGTTTTCTCTGGCAGAGATTTCTCAAAGACTAAACTCTTCGAAGAGTGGTTTCTCTAGTAGCCATTTTCTTTACTTGCCTACTGCTTATCCATCAAGGAGCTGTAGTTGGAATTACACACGTGGTTCATACAATTGAACACAATCTCTCTTTATTCATTAATTTATAACACCAGTACTTTTTGTGAATCTACTTCATGTCATCTGGTTATGTGCTTAGACTACAGCAATGAACAATGATGTTCAGTAATAAAGACAGGGAAGTCCTTTTCATGGAGATCACAAAGTAATAAAGGAAAGTGACAATTAGCAAAGCAGAATATAGATACACCATCTCAGATTACTGCAGTGGCTGCCGTAGAACAGGGAAGGTTGGGATTTGATGCAAATGGGTTCAGGATGAGACGAACTCAGCGCTGCTGAACCTGTTCCATGGGTAAAGCCCTTGCTGTGCACATGTGAAGAACTGTGTTCCGATCCCCTGCACTCATGTAAACACCTGTAATCCCACACTGGTGAAGCAGACATGGAATTCCAAGGGACAAGCTGGCTAGATAGACTAGCTGAGTCACGTGGTCTGAGTTCAAGAGAGAAAATAAAGAGGAAGGTGACCGAGGAGGGCACCCACATGCATGTGAATACATACACATCCACCTCTGCATGCTTGTGTTCCCACACATATGAACTCACACCACACACACACATGTACTCTACAAAGAAAGGAAGAAACAATGAGCTATTAGGAAACACAGATGATATTTAAAACAAAGCAAAACAAAAACCCATAAAAAACAGATTTTGTTTTTAGGAGAACCAAGAAAAATGAGCATTAAGTGTAACAATGTCTTGGGGTTTGACTTTTAAAAAGATGAGATTCATTGTAAGGGCTGGACTAGGAAACTGCTGGAGAGAGAGGGGCCAGTTTCAGAGGTGGGTGGTATTCAAGAGGAAGTGTTGGTGGCTGCCCAGGGACAGTATGCACCTCTGTAAGTCCCTCGTACTGCTAAGGATTACAAAAACCGCTCATTGTGCAGCTGTCATCCTGTCTAGAAAGAAGCAACAGATGTCTGTTCTTGCTCCTGTTTAAGTTAACCTGTCTTCAGGCTCGCTGGGGGAAACTGAGGTAGTTTCCTGGGTTTGCTCATAGCTGAGCCATGGAAAGTCAAAAGAAATGAGGGTGAAACCCTGCCCCAAAGGACTCAGCATAAGTTCCCCAACATATGCTTTCCTGACCACACATTCGCATGAGATTTCCATAGAGCATGGGTCAATGATTGCCTTCCTTTGGTGGAGTCACTTAGGGTACAGCTTTTTATTAACCTTTCTTGCTTTCACACCCATTCTCAAGTCTTTTGCCTCGAATTCCCAAACTCCAATTAAGCATGCTTGGCTAATAACTTCACCATGAAAATATCTCAAACTATTAAAGTATTGAATAAAGTATTCTGTGCTTGACACTCCACAAGCCTCCTAGGATTTGAAAAACTTGAAATATGCAGAAGGAAATCAGACTAAATACGCACATATATTTTATTAAAAACATTTCTCTACAAACAAGAAGACAGGGGGGGTGGCGGGTGTGGAGAAGACCAAATTCAATTTTTATCCCTGGAACTTCAACTTCTCTACATAGGATCCTACTCTAAATAGGAAAAGTAAAATCAGCTTTGTTCCTGAACATATGCTTTTGACAGATTTTTTTTCATTGAAGTCTGTGAATTATTAATAAACTAATTTCTCTTTATAGTTCAGTCTTTGGAGATTTAAAGTGTTCACTCAAATGCACAGGGAAGGGAAGGAGCTCCATTCCAATCAGTCCGGTGCCCTCTGGAGATGCTGGTCTTGAAGTATCTCAGAGTCTTTGATATCAATCTTTTATTAGACTGGGAATTTCTGATCACATCTAGAAGTGCTAGTCCCTTAATACCACTTAATGCCCTATTTAAGTTGGGCCAGTTATGCCAACTGATTTCATGCCTTTGTTTTGCTCCCAGGATATTTTATGTGTATGTACTTATAGGGTGTGGATACGTGCATATGTCTTCCCACCTACCTATATTTGATGGCGTTTGAGCTGTGCTGAAAGGCGGGACTTTTGATAACAGAGAATCGCCCGTCAATCAGCAGCTCTTGAATTAAAGCATGCTGGACCTCAGCACCATCAAGAGCTCTTCTTTCTTGCTCTCTAGAGTGTAGTGGAGACAGCTTTTGTCTCTATAGAGAAAAGAAGTTTGCAAAACCTATGCAATGGTAGAGAGCGTGAGTTCTGTATTAATTCATCCCCTGTACCCGGCACCGATGAGTGGGTTAAAAGCCGAACCCGTGTTCATGGGTGAGGGAGCGAGGATTCCAATATCAGCTGGAAGTTTGGGTAATTGAGATGAAGTCACTTCCACCATCATTTTCCTGTTGCCTCCTATAGTTTCTGTGTATGAGAATTTTTACCCTTTCTTCTTTCTGGCTGAGAGAGAAGTTGAGTTAATTGACTTTCTTGATGCCCTGCAAGAGGCTGAGCATGCTCTGCTCCTAATATAGTAGATCTTCGGAGGATTCAAATTGGGGGCAAGGTGTTCACCCTCTGATCTTTGATCTGTTTATTGGTTAAAAAAAGAAAAAAGTCCAACGAGCATCAACAAAACCATGCTTCTCTATTTCTTAAGGGAAGTGTCTTTAACACTGCACCAGCCCCAGCCTTTATTTTCCCTCTACTTCCTCCCTTAAGGGCCAGCTGCATGAACAGGACACAATGATCAAGAGAGGAGAGTCACCAGGTGCCCTCGTTGAAAGGCTGTCTCGCAGGACCTTGGAAGAATTGAGATTGCACGCCATCACAGCATCCTTCCCTACATGCCAGCTCTCACAGACAGCAAACTTGCCTCTCGCCAGAGGAGGCCTGGATTAGAACCACATAAGGGCAGCAGGAGGGGGAAGGGAAGGAAGCAGAAGAAAGGAAAGCTTCTCTTTTGTTATTTTTAAAGCCAGTTCTATTCTGGGAGTTGACTTTTTTTTTTTTCCATTTGGCTCCCCGGGTTAAAGGGCTCACAGTAATAGAAACTGGAGGCCACCGATTTATTGCTCTTCCTCTGGACTTTCTGGGATGATTTGTTTGGTGGTGAGTTGAGCTTCCTCAGCCTTTCTCACCCAGGACCTTAACCTTGATCTCTCAACTATGCACTCTTCCTCTTGAGGACCTGGGAAAAACCAGTCAATCTTAGGCTTAAGGGGTCCTATGCATGAACATGCTTGATCAACTATTACTCACATCTGGGGCCTCGCTTAAGAAACCCAGAATGCAAATCACTAACTGTCAAAGAAAATTACTTTTGTATGTTGTAAATCTGATGATTTGTGTTAGCTGTAAACTTGACAGAGTAAGAATGACCGGAAGACAGGTTCCCAGGTACACCTATGAGGATCAGCTAGACTAAGGCACTTTCTGGGAATGGATGTCAATATGTAAATTGACATCGAGAGAGCCATTTTGACAGTGGAAGTGATTGTGTTCTGGACAGGGATCCTGAACTGTATACAGGGAAGAAATTTAGCCAAACACTAGCAAGATATTACTGTTCTCTGCTTTTTCCCCCCTGTGGATACTTCCATAAGCTTCTGCCCTACCATGATGGACTATATTTTCAACTGTGAGCCAGGATGAGCCCTTTCTCCCTTAAGTTGCTTTGGTCAGAACATTGTCTCAGAGTAAAATAAAAGAAACTAAGACAACAACGAGAGTTGCAGTGTTTCCAAAGGCTGTGTTTTCCCAGCCTCCCTTACACATCATCCTCAGATTTTACTCTTGCAAACAAGTACATCATGTTTCTTTAGAGAGGTGGATTTTTATTTCACTTGAATCTTATTTTTTTTTGGGGGGGGAGGAACAAGAATGTCTTTTAAGTCTTAAAAGATTGTCTTAAAATTTAAGACAGTGTAGCAAACGTTTGCAACAGAGAGGTTGAAGCAGAAGTGGGTTTGCAAGAGTTTGGAGGTTAGCAAGGGTGAGAGTTGAGGGACAGGCTGAAGATCCAGGCAGGAGCTGACACTGTACCCTGGTGCTCGGCATCCTCTCCCCTGAGAAACCTCTGGTTTTGCTCTATAGTCATCTAAAGGATGGGAGGAAGTCAACCACATTGTCTGTTGGGGGTAGACTTAGAAAATTAGCATATTGCTTATTCTGTCAAGTCCTCTCACACACGTGTTCTTGAAATTTCTTTCTGTTTTAAATCCATTCACTCCTCTCCATGTCTCTGACCATCATGCGCATCCAATCAGAGGAATTGCTTGAACTGCTTCTTCATCTGTCTTCCTGATTCACTCTCTTCTCTACCCAGATTGCTCTCCACCCTGTAGCTATAGTGACCTTCTCACAGTGTAGACCTCATCTTTCTGCAGAAGTCATCCTTCAACTTCACCTGGCTGGATCTAAGTTCAAGCTTGAACTCCTTAATATTGCCTGTGAAAACCTTCCGGATCCGACTGGTCCCATTGTATGCCTTCAGGCTGCTTCCTGCTTTCTGCTCCCCAGCCACGTGGTCCTTGAATCATGTTGTATTCTTTGTGTTCTCTTATGCCCTGAAGTCTTCGTAAGGGTTGTTTCTTCTGAAAAGTTCACTGCCTCTTGTGTCTGCCTTCTTCTTCTTGCCTTAGCTCTATAAGGAACATCTTTATTGTCTGTTATCATAGCCTATATCTCTGCACTAGAACACACGTTGTATTGGACTGCCACTATTTCTGTGTTGAATAGTTTGTTTGGCTGTGGTCTATGTCCCTTATAGACATTGTTCTGCAAAGAGGCGATTGGAAACTTGGTCAGTACCATGTAGCCAATATTGAGCATGGCCTGATACATGGAATACTTTTGGATATTGTAGGACAGTCTTGAGTTTAAGTTGGGGATTATGGCTGATTTCCAGTCCCTGCCTCTGTCCCTTTCCCGGGGTCCTTCTGCCCTTCTCAAATTCTTCTCACTCTGCTTTTCACACGAATCAAAGGTACTATAATTTAAATCCTGAATAAATCTTAGACACTGATTCTAGGATTAAAAAAATGGTCAGAGAACCCATTTTTCTGAGCATGCCAACACTCCTCTCGCTAGCTTCTCTGAGTTTATGTGGCACCAAGCTGAAGAATAACCCATCCTACACAGCTACTGTCTTTAATCTTCCCTACAGCTGTTCACTATTGCAGACACCTTAATATTGTAAAATTGAGAGTATTTTACCTACAGTGATGAACTTATCACTGATAAACTTAATTTACTTATCACTGATAAACTTAAAATAAAAAAATAGTCTGCCATCCTATATAATAAAACCAACCTGAGCTGAGCAGAAACTACCCCATAAGGAAGCACTCATCGGTAATATTTGCTCCTGTAGGTCAGAATCTGCCTTACCCCTCTCAGCACAGGGTTGAGGTTCTCATTGTACTCACCAGTAAGCTACCTACAGGCTTACTTTCCTCCCTCCTCATCTTACCCCTAATCAACTCTAAAAAGATGACCCAGGATGGGAAAGCATCATTGTTTAAAAACTATTCAGGGCAACCTGGTCATCAAGATGTCTGGTTTGACGATAATGTTCTTCTCCAGGCCAGCGATGACTGAGGCAGAGTCAGTGGTCTGTCCATTTTACACCGTTGACTTGGTTAAAGACAGTACGAAGAGCAGCTGGAACCCGAGAGACAGTCTCTCTGTGAAGGCGAAGAAGCCTGCTGTATATGTGCTCCTGTTGCTTCTCTGGGTACAGTGGGAGCAAAAACACTCAGCGTGACAACCAAATGGCCCCGCTTGGAGCCTGTGCACACGATTCTTCATGGCCTGACTTCTCCTGGGAATCTCAGTAAATTCTCTGAGCTGGTGACCTTCCAGTGGACACAATACAAAGGGTCATTAGTTGCTTGATTCTCAGGCTTCAATGAAAAATATAAATAAATAAATAGGAAGTACAGCTGAAAGTTAAAAATAGGCGTGTGAATTTTATGTTACTTTCCTTGGGATCCTCAGTCCAGCGGCAAGAGAGAAAGAAGAGAAAATAGAGCCTGTATTAAGTGAGACTTCAGGAAGAATGCTATTTGCTCACAGATATTTACCCTGAGAACTCCTCAGACTAATCCCTTATTAACAAGTGCCATGCGATGTAGGTGGAATTCATGAGAGCATCTTTAAGGATACTGCAGATTTGTGCTCAAATAAATCCCTGGCTTAGAGACATTTGTTTCACACTCTGCACATTCTTCCCAGTTGTTCTTTTCCTTGTTACTATTAAAAAAAAACCTCAGAATCTGGGAAGCACATAAATCATAAATCTACACGCATGCTCCACTTGCCTCATTTGAATTTCAGGAAGTTAGCATTCTGTATGGGAGCATGTGGCTGGGTTAGAATGGGATAACTACCAACACCCAATACCTTGGGCCCATGGTAAGAGACAGCATACTGTCTAGCTTATAATAAAGAGTAGCCAGGGCAGGGTAAATGGGAACTTCCGCTCTGCCTCAGAATCACTCACCCAATCAAGGAATTATGTCACAGGTGGAGCTGTGTCTCTGGGAAAGACAGCATCTGCTTCCACACAAATGTCATCAGTAATAAAGAAAGATGGGGAAGCCATGTGATCCAGGCATTTGGATAGTGTCCATATTTCAGTCGAGAAAAAACGGTTAAGTTACCGTCTGTGATGGTGCACTCCTTGAAAGCCTTTCCTTAGCTTCACCGGGGCTGGGAAAGAGTCGGGTGGATCTGCAAAGACTTGAGAAAAATGATTATTTCTGAAATCAGCTACAAACTCCATGTGCTACTTCCTGGTTCAGAAGCAAGAGGCTTGGGGGCGGGGGGAATAAGTTTAAGCTCATAAAAACACTCCGAGGGCATCCTGGTCATCATACTGCATTTGCAAATGAATCTGAAAACATGTGGATTCAATTTTTCTTGAAATGCCCGAGGTTAAAAAATTGAGGGGGTGGGGGAATGCTTGGCAGAAAGAGCCTGGGCTTTGGCTCTGTGCATAAGTTGCTTTAAAAAAAAATTAATTGATTGTTTTGCCAGAGAGAATATATTACCTGGACCCCCGCCTCAATCAAATCTCTAACTTAATTACCAGTGACCTGTCTTCTTGGTGTGCCTGCTGGATGGACAAGAGTTGAGCTTATTTGGAAGGAAAGCGAGATTTAGTTGTTCCCAGGGTGGCCTGTGCGTGGCCGACCTAGAATTTAAGTGTTATCGTGGGCTGAGAGTCCAGTAACACCATGGCAAGGAAACCATCTGTTGGCAGTGTTTCTTCCCCTTCCTTGCTTCCCATCTGCCTCCGCTCATGAAGCTTCACCCTTCTTTTCCTTCCGCCAACCCCTCTAAAATAATACCTTCTTTATGACCAAATAAACACAGGCAAATATGGAATTGCTTTAGAGCAAATCCAAATTGCTTTAAAAGATTGGGAAAATCCAGTGGGTGGGGGCCACTACATCTGCGTAAAGGCAGTGCTTGGTTTTAAAACAATGAGGCTAGCTGCACAGAGTCCCATTTACAAGATGATGTGTGTTGCCCGTAAGTGGCTGTGCTTGGTCTCTGAGGTAGCAAAGTTGTCACATGGTTCTCTTGTTGCCATGGCAATAATCTGTAATTGTGCAGAAAATCCACAGAACTCTCAAGCAACTCCTTAGTGGATTGGGCTGAGAGCAAATCAAGCCTGTGGAAGCTTGGAATTGATGGGGGCTATCAAAGTGCATTGCCCAAACTGGACCTCATTTTGCAGGCTTCCCTCCCCTGGCCCTCACCTAATGATGGCAAATGCTCTCACATGTGAGTTTGTTTCTCGCTTTTGTCTTTATAACTGGGGACAGGTGTAAACCCCGGTGTGCAAAGGGAATGCTTCCATTTGTTTCTTAGACTCAAAAGTACTTGGTTGGGAATCTGACGTATGTGTCTGTGGGTGTGGAATTGTACTTTCTTTGGCATGAATTTATTGAGCCCAGACCAGTGCTGGGAGCTGACATTGGACTTGTGTATCAGATGAAAAGCGTTAGAGCCTCTGCAAGGCCAGGTGAGTATTTTCCCCTGGCAAAGGCACCAAGTGCATGCAGGGCAGGGAAGTGGAACAGAGAGAATGTGTTGTTCCTGGAGTAGCTTGGCAACAGAGGGTATACACATGTACAACACACCCCTCTGAAAGCATGCCAAGACTCGCCTTCCTTAAGGCCAGCTAATACAAACCATGCCCGAAATGCAGCTGGGAAATGAAGGGGAGGTGGCATTTCTCCCTCCTACTTTAGATGCTCTGTGACATGTAAGCATGCACCAGCAGTCAACTCCTAGTGTGTGTGGGGCCATGAATGGGGTGGGGGTGGGCTGACAGCAGGAAGAAGAGCCAGACAAATCACTCTCATGGTCCAGAGTGCAGTGACAATCCCATGGGAATGCAGTTTCTCAGCAGATCCCATGAGAACATCTGGGGTAGAGATGCTCACGCCAGGCCCCAGATGCAGATTCATTAGTAAAAATGCCTCATTTCTTCCCATCTCCTTATTTATTTTCCCAATATACCACAAATAT
This sequence comes from Bramus lutescens, assembly GCA_001685075.1. NCBI lineage: Eukaryota > Metazoa > Chordata > Mammalia > Rodentia > Cricetidae > Bramus > Bramus lutescens. The sequence continues at coordinate 277,804 of LOEQ01000724.1, read as the reverse complement.
GGTTTTCTTTTCCTCTGCACATTTTTCTCCTGGGAGCAGGAAATTCTGCTGCTAGAAACGTCTGGAAAAGGAAAATGGAGAATATTCAGACAGCTGTACATTGAGGTGCTTTCCCTAGGACACTACCTTATTTGGAACCACATAATCATAGGTAATAGAAAGTTGTGCTGTTTCTGTGAGAAGAGAGGAAGGTGGCATAGGGAAATGGAAGACTTGTCCATAGATTTGAGGGAATCTTGAGAACCAAGATGGGATTTATAGGGACTCAAAAACCAAAGGACTTAAATAGCAGAGACAAATAAATCCAACAGTTTGTTTCTAGAATATTTGGCTTCAACTATTTTTGTTTGAACATTTTTTTCTCAAGACTCACAGTCTCAGGAAAAAATGAATCCAAGCGGCTTACTTTGGGTCATGATTCTAGTTCTTTCTTGGCAAGGCTGAGGGTGTATAAGAGATGAAAGATTATAGCCCTTAGTGTCCATCAGAAATTCCACAGAATAAGGCAGAAAGGCTATCTCAAACATGAAAGTGTGTATGAACAAGGAAAGGGATTGGATAAGAGATGACTGTGGTGGGGGCAGGAAGAAGTGAGAATCCAAGAAGTGTGCTCCAACTTCAGAAGGGAAATCAAATAGTGGAGAAACCTATCATTCAATCTTCTTTAGTATGTCCGAGATGACATGCTAAAGGATACAGAGCATCAGGACAGAAAGTCAGCAAAAGACAGAGTCTAGACAACTTTTTGTGTGACATCCTCTCTTCCTTAAAAAAATAAAAAATAAAAAAGAAAAGAAAAAAAACTTAGAGAAGAATCAACAGCCTTATTTGACACCAGCCAGGATAATGGAGAGGACGTCCTGCTAGTCAAAGCCCCTGGTTAATGTCCACTTCTCAGCATGTCTGATTACAGGCTGAAGTTGACCGATCGGCAAACTACTCAATTATAAGCCCATCTTCTCCCCGTGGTGCCACTAATTAAAATGGGAACTGTGCTGCAGCTCACACACTCCGTGAAGTTGTACCTTCCAAAAGCTGAATTAGTCACAACAATTAGCCCTTGTCACGGCAGCTCAGCTCCCTTCTTCCTCCTCCCTAGCTCCACTCCTGTTTGGTGTGAATTCATCTCCGAGAAAGCCTTCCCCAGGGATCCTTTATTCTCCTTCATTTCTTTTACTGTGAGAATGAAACACATGTGGCCGGTGCCTTGAAATACAACCCCAAAGTGCATCTACATGGAAATCTCAATTTTCTGGAATGTTCTGACCTCTTGTCCTGCTAACTGTCTTTTTCTTTCCCCCGAAGACATACTCTGAGTGGTATTCCTATGTGAATTTAATTTTTAAGAGAAGAGAGAGGAGAGAGAGAGAGAGAGAGAGAGAGAGAGAGAGAGAGAGAGATAGCAACATGGACCCAGCATCATTCTAGTCACAGGAGATATGTTCTTCAGACAGCTGGGACAAACTGTAACCCTTTAATTTTTTTTTCTCTGCCTTAATAAACATAATAGGACATTCTGGTAATTTCATCTGCACCGGTACTTCTCTGTAACAAAATGAGTATGCTATGTGCAGAAGAAGAGGAGAGATGTCCAGAAGCACCATGGCAACCAGATAGGAGAACAGGGATCTGAGATGCAGTCACAATGCACATCCTAACACTAGCTTGAAGGCCAAGGCCACAGCTTCCCGATCACAGAGAGGAGCTTTCCATAAATTGCTGAAGGTTCAGTTCACGGCTCCATTAGTATTAGAATCAATATCCATGGCTGTAAGCAAGATGAAACTCCTGGCTTCCTTCCAGGAGGCTTGCCAATTAGCCTCCAGTGGAAAGTTGCCTGGCCACAGTCTTCTTAATATCTCCCCTTCCTTGGAAGGAGGAAACTCCAGATGTCTTTACCTTCTCAGACTTCTTTTCCATTCAGCATTTGAAGGCTCCAGTGTTTGTTCCCTCCATGAAGTATCTGCCTTGAAATACTTTCTTAGGATGTCTGTTGCATACCTTAAGTGTTCCTGTGAAAACCACTTTGCATCCCCTAGCAGAATGGCTGACCACCTTCAGAATCACGACAAATTTAGTTTCATGCAATGAGGACAGAATTTGATTAAATGTTTCTTATAGTATATAGTGACTTTGACTTTTTGATCAGTTTTATTTCAGTTTCAGGGTTTTAAACTAATTGTTTTAAAGTTATCACACAAAGTAATTAGATTTATTATGGAATATATACACATATTTTATATATCTATACACCTATGCATGTTATATATGTGACATATATCATGTTATATATTATATATGTGTATCTCTCTTAAGCTCAGATTGTGTTTATTTGTTTAGTTCTTGGTTTCATTTGTTTGGTTTTTTATCGTAGCCTAGGCGGCTCTGAAGCTTGCTATGTAACATATCAATGACCTTGAATTCCTCACCCCCCTTCCTGTTCATTGTGAATGTGGAGATTACAGGCATGTACTACAATTCCCAGTTGGTTTCCATAGAACTGAAGATCCAACCCAGAACCTCATTCATTCTAGGCAATCTACCAACAGAACTATAGCCTCAGTTTTAGTTTTTGAAATTACAAGTTAATTCTACTCTTTGTGCCTGTTCCTAAATGTATAAAATGGAAATACTAATAGCAATGACTTTTTATAGTGATTAAGGGAACTAAGGAAGTAGTGTCCAGAAAGCAACAGACAGTGTTCAGTGACTGGTGACAGTCACCAGTGAGGGTTTGCATTTGAGACACAGCTACCAAGCGGTTGGTCAGTCAACCTGAAGGTCTGCTACTCCAGAGACATTTCTGCCATGTTAACCTTTAATAGCACTGGTCTTGACCACCTATGTGTCTCCATCTTCCTCTGACCTTTGTCACTTTGTTCTCACCGCCTGGGTCCTGGGTATGAGCACGCCTTCTGCTTCTCATCTCTGTTCTGCCTCGAATAGGATGTTGAGTGTGGGAACAGAGAGTTGAAGATGACTCAGAAAGCCCCACTCATTTATCAAGTTTCTTTATCTGGCATGGCTTCAGCCAAGCTTTGAAACACTATCAGTTGCATGACCAAATAGAACAGGAAGCACACATACACACACCCACTCGCATGTACAAGTTGGACTAGAATGGTGCGTCGCACACCCACACAGAGTAAGTTTTTAACTCTAGACAATGACTATTCACACGATCACCCCGTTGATGAAGCCTCTATGGAATAGAGATCAAGTTGTCAGTTTCATACGATACAGATGTATGTAGACTGGAATACTACGTGGGTACCTACTGCAAACTGTGATGCTCAGAGCTGGCATGTGGGATTGACGGGTGGGCGGGTCCCTATAATACAGTGAGTGTGTAGTAGTTTTCTCTCCCAGCAAAGCATAGGAGCTAGACTAAGTGAGGATGTTAGAAATCAGTCAGAGCCATATTAGTGAGATGGTGGGTGGGGGACAGGAAATAACATGACTAGCTCATACACAGGCTCAAGTTGCTCACTGTCATATACAATAAATCTGTTCAAAATGTTAAAAGCAATTAAATACAATGGAGAGAGTATAAATGTGGAAAAAAGCTATTGTAATTGGATAGCCCAGAACTTGAGACTCGGGCATAATGTTTTTATAATAGTGTATATGAGAAAGTATTCTTCCCAACAGCCTAGCGAGGATTAAGTAATTTAACATTATTTCAGAAATATCTTCTAGGTTGGAACTCATGCCTCAGCATCACTTATACACAGAGCTGCAGCTGGGAAAATTCACAGTGTTAGTAGTGCTGGCCCACGGACTATCTGACTTCAACCAACATTCTTGGGGTATTGCTTTTACAGACAATATCTTTGGATGGCCAGGTTTGCATACTTAGGCTATTGGCCTCCCTTGATGCCCAAATAATCTTGGCCAATTCCTATGGCTAGAGATCAGAGCTCCCCAGCTAATCTAGGTGTAGCCATGGTCCTTTGTATATTTCAGAGTCATCTGAATGTCTTTAGCTTCCTCGCATTGGTCATGATTCAGTCATCGACAAAAATGCTTTTTGAAAACCAACCATGATGCAAATTCCCTGATTTTATGAGCTTATAGCTCAAAAGGGGAGACCAACACTAGACCAACATATCAATCCTGAAGCAGTTATTTAAATACCCTTGTAAAGTACTATGGGGGAGGAGGACTCAGTTTTCCTCATGGATATGGCCCATGGTCCCAAAGGCTGCCCATGTTCTAGTAGATGGCCCCACATCCATGCACATGCAAGTAGCACTGTAGCACTAAGCAGACTCAGCGGGGTGTGGAGATATATAGAGAGAGTATTCATGAAGCTGGAAGGGAAAAGCAGGGTGGTGAGGATAGGAGAGAAATTGGAAAGAGAGAAAGGGTGCTTCAGGTCACAGTACATCCTATGCATACAGGACATTCTCAAACACTATAAAAGAGATGGGAAGCAAGGATGGAATTCTGGGAAGTGGAAAGGTTCAGAGGCAGAAGCAAAGAAACCGATTTGAGGAACTGGCAGAAAGCAGCCTGGTAGGTGTCCAGGGAGATTGGAAGAGATGGGAACAAGGTGATAGACAGCATTTATGCTAAGAGTGCATGGTGTTGGGAGACCTAAAATGTCCCTGATGGTACCACACAGTAGAGGAGCAGGTACTTCCCCCAAATAAGTTTGGTTCATTCAGCTCTGGGGTGAGAGAGGTGTTTAATGTGTGCTCACTACTTGTAATTTATTTCTGCTATGAAAGAAAGAGGCATCATTAGGGTTTGGGTCCCTCATGGTGTCACCTCATGGTGACTAGACACAAGGGGTGCTTCAGTTCTTGTACCAACATTTGCCAAATTTCCGTCATTGCCAACATTGGTGCATTTTGTCACAATCCACCCAATATCTCTCTCCTAGATGATACACATTTTTTCAACAGACTCTATTTTTTTTCCTCAGAAAGATTTATTTATAATGGACACTTTAAATCATTACCACAAACAGAAAGTCAGAAACTGAGTCAGTATTACTTGCTGGAATGTGAAGAGACTCATCGAAATAAATGCAATTATTTAAAATAAGACAGTGGGATTACATACTTGACAGTCACTTCTGGTCTCCTGGAGTCCTGCGCTTATGACCTATTCTTTATTGTGTAAAAAAGAGAGACCAAGAAAAGATTAGAATTAAGCAAATGAACTAATGTCAAGCCGAGGTGTTTTCCTCGACTGTCTGGGTTCAGAGACACTTATAAAGGAATCTTTCCACACCATGCCATTCCCTTCCCCAGATATTAGTGTAGGTGACTTCATTTTAGTGTGCCACATCAAAATATCCACAAACCACTGATGACACGTGGTCTCTGCATTAGGAAGCAAAGTTGTTTCCCAGGCAATAAGTCCAACCCCAAAGTATACAGTTTCTTACAAACAAACAATAAAACAACAACAAAACAAAGCAAAAACTCCATCGTTATTAGTTTTGTGACATGGGATCTTACTTCTGTAAGATCTTACTTCAGCCTGGGACTCACTCTGGCCCCAAGCTCATTATTTATTGTCTTGTCTCAACCTCTTGAAAGAAACCATACAAACTTGGTTGATTGACTGAGGAAGGCATATTCTTGTGTGGCAGTGGGCATGAGAATTATCCTTTGCACACAAAGGTCGACATTTGATGAATAAAGGTAGTTTTTCTTAGAAACAAACATTCTTCTGGACAGAAATCTCAGAGATACTTTTGTAATATCAACATTTAGTCCAGGAGGACCGTGAGGCTAAGGTTTCCAGCCGAGAGTTCCAGGGAGGAGCTCACAGGGCTTATGCCACTGAGTTGGGGGATGGGGTTGGATGACCACTGTATGAGTTAAGTACTGACTGAGGACAGCTCTAATCTGTCATTGGTATCATGAGAGTTAAGTCGTCACCAGGGGCTGGGGATGACGAGCAAGGTCCCCATCCTGGATAGAGGGTCTTAGACAGCCTAAGAAGACATGGACTTCAGTAGAAATAGTTTATTTGGTTACTATTTAGACAGAAGCAGAATCAATATGGCAATGGAGAGAAAGATTCAACCACTGAATGTATAGGTGGTGATAGTCCATCAGGAAGGAGGAGAGAGAAGCAATGTTGCTCAGTGAAGAAGGGCGGCAGATGGGGGATGGCTGCTAGCAACATACATGTCTGATCTAATGTCTGAACCTGTAGCAACAGCATCAACAAGGCAGATGGCCCCACCTCTATCACTGCACCAAAGTCTCAGAGTTAAGCCAAGCAAACTTTCTGCACGCTCGGCTAATAACCACTGGTTCAGGGTAAGGAGGATGGAGTACTACAGAGGCTCAAAGGGCATTCCTGGCAGGGCCGGTCAGACGTCCCCTTTGATCGGGATGCCAGTAAAGACACCGCTCAGCTTGTCAACCAACCTCTCCTCCTTGCACAGTGGCTTTTCACATTTCAGCAGTTGCTCTCTCTGTCCCACTATTGATGCCCACAGATAATCATCCTAAGTACAGGTAACTTGAATAGTTTTTCATTAATAACTTTATTTTTATTCTTATTTTTCTAGATAGAGACTTTTGGGAGAGTTCAAATGTAGTAACTCATTTATCTGATAGGCTTGTGAATTTATCAATGACTCTAAGATTTTAGCTTGCTTTCCTTTGTGTATGGACTCCTTTTTATTCCATAATTAATAACATGCATTCTTTGATGGAGAGGAGCCATTCTGCTGTTCCTCCCTCACTATCCACTATACAAGGTAGACAAGTTTTGGCGAATAGGATGGCCCTGTCGTAATGACCCTGACAGACTGAGACAGCCTGGGATGTACCATTCAAGAACCACAGACTGTGGCATTGGACTCGAGATTGAATCTGAACTATTTATTATAAGTCATCTGTCTAACCTAAGGAAAACCACCTAACATCTCTGAGTCTCTGTTTACTGATGGTAACAGTGATTTCATACAGTGTCTGGGAAATTCCAGAAAGGTTATACATGCCTATAATGTGCCAGTTTGAAATCAGTGGCTCACTAAATGAAAGTGATTTTATTAGATTTACTCTCTCGTGTTTCTCATGATTCAGAATCCAAGAACAGAGAGATTTTCTGGATACAGTCTAAGCAATAACAGCCAACATTTCCGTAGCTCTTATCAGTTCATCATAACTCTACTACAAGCAACGAAAATCTAACTTGTACCAGGATGCATGATAAGAAATCCTGTCTCCTCTCACAGGAAATCCAAAGAAAGAAGTGTTTCCAGGAGAGTGATCTATCTAGGCCTCCTGTAGCCGTTCTCTGATTTTGATTGCAACTTACTGCATCTTAGTTTTCTCTGTCTACTGGTTTCCCTCATGCTCACAAAATGACTGCCAGCAAATTGCCAATGTTAGACACCTCTTTGCTCCTATCTGGCAGGACTGCAGAAAAAGAGTCTCTTTCAGGCAGTTACCGAACCAACCTGTGTTGGGTGATTGCTCCTGATTGGCTGTTTTTCTGAGGTCTGATTCTTTTAACTCATCACCAGCATCCGGTTCTAATAATGCACGAGTTAGACCAAGAACCTACCTAAGAACTTGGCTCACTCTTAATGTCTTAGACTGATCAGAGAGAAAGATGAATGGCTAAAAAACATGAAGAACTAGGGCCCGGGGAGATGGCTCAACAGTTAAGAGTGCTTACTATTCTTGCAGAGGACATGGGTTCAGATCCCAGCACCCTTGCTAAGTGACTCACAACCATCTGCTGCAAGTCAATCTTCTCATGCTCTAGGAGATCTGGCACCCTCTTCTGGCCTCCCCAAAGCACTGCACGCATGTGTACATATCTGAATCTCCGCACACACACACACACACACACACACACACAGGCACACAATTAAAACAAAACAAACACAAAGCTTTTAAAAACAGAAAAAGAGGTCCAAGTCTGTTCATTCTAGAAGAGCTTGTTTTATGTTGTAAGAACAGCGTTGTGAATTTTGCGTTCACTTTTTACTTTATCTTTCCAGCTGTCCTGCAAGTGAGTTGCTCTGTATATTGTGAAATTCAGAGAGGCAGAGGGAGTTGTTTTCTCTGTGTCACTAGCATGATTACCAGAGCCAGTATGTAGACTGGAGCCTAGAGACACAGTCCTTGCTTATTCAAGCTTTTGTCTTGCTAAGTGAGCTGGCTTAGTTGTGTGTGTGTGTGTGTGTGTGTGTGTGTGTGTGTGTCAAGGGTGTTATTAGCCTCATAGGCAGGAAGCTCAAGGATCCTGGCATTAACCCATCGAGGTGGACTCAATTTTACCCCATGCTGAGGAATAATGGGAAAGTTCTGGAAAAAAATAACTTGAGCCGAGCTCTCGGATTTCCAGTTATTTGTCTGTTGTTACCAACCACTAAAAACTTTAGAAATTCACTATGGTCATATAGACAGGGAGAATGACTTCATGCTTGCAACCACAAATGCAAAATGCTCTGGAATCTGTAAGATGAACTACATTTTAATTAGAAAAGAGAAAGAGAGATGAAGACAGTTGTTGGATATTTTTTAAAACCCTCCCTTGGCTTGCCCTCGGGCCAAAATGTGACAAGTGCCCTAAATCTGATAACAAACATACACTTCTGAAGTCATTGTTTGCTTTCCAAAAAAAAAAAAAAAGTCCCATTAGTTTCCTGTTACCAGTTAAGAGTTCAAGAATGTCCAGCCTTGAAATACAGCACAGAACACAGCCTCCCTCCGCGGAATATTAAAAAGCAAAATGAAGCTCTCAACTCACACTCCAGTCTTTTCTTTAGAAGGTTTTTCTTTTGTTTTGCTTTGGATCAAGTCCTCAGAACCTCGAACCAAGCAATATTAAAAGCCCTTGCAGTTTAGTCTAAAATCTGTCCATCACTTATTACCCATGTGTTCTTCTCAAGTCCCTGGTTAAACCCTTTAACAAAAGATACAGTTTTCCCAAGTGAGAGTATGGAGTGGGTCACAGAGTTACCACATCTGAAGTCATAGACAGACTCGAATATTTAACAAAGAAATTGTTTAACCAAAGGATAGCGGCAATGCAAAGGCAGAGAGACCTCATGTGGTATGTGCCTACCATGAGGGACCACAATATGACAGATTTATATGAACTACTTCCTTTAGTGCTTTCAGCAACTCAGTGTAGTTTGTTGTGTGCATGTATGTGTATATGTATGTATGTGTCCATGCACAGGAATGTATGTATCCATGTGGAGGTCACTGGACAATCTTGGTTGTCATCTCTCAGCTCCAACTACCTTTTAAAAAAGATTTATTGTATTTGTAATTGTGTGTGTGTGCGCACGCTCGCACGTGCAAGTGCGGCATGTACACATGAGTGCAGGTGTTTGCAAAGGCCAGAAGAAGCCATCACATCCCCTGAAGCTGGAGTTACAGGCAGTTTTAAGCCACCTGATGTGAATACTCAGAAGCAGGCTTGGGTCTTCTGCAATAGCAATACATGTTTTTAACTACTGATCCATCACTCAGGACTATACAGTTTGTTGTCTGTTTGTTTTGGGGGGCAGGGTCTCTCACTAACTTGGAACTTGCATGGGCCTGGGATTTCCGAGAATTCACCTGGTTCTGTCTCTCAAGCACTGAGATTACAAAGGTATGTTCTCTCTCTCTCTCTCTCTCTCTCTCTCTCTCTCTCTCTTACAAAGGTATGTTCTCTCTCTCTCTCTTACAAAGGTATGTTCTCTCTCTCTCTCTTACAAAGGTATGTTCTCTCTCTCTTAGAAAGGTATGTTCTCTCTCCCTTCCTTCCTTTATTCTTTCTTTCTTCCCTTCTCTTTTCCTCCCCTCTCTTTCTTTTACATGGATTCTATGGGTTCAACTCAGATTCTCATGCTTGCAAGACAGTCATTTTACTGACTAAACTCAAAGAAGTATAATTTTTTTATCATACTGAGGTTTAGAGAAGTGAACTTGCCTTGTATGCTTTCAAATGACTTCATCTGTAATAGAAGAGGCAGCTGAGAAGGGCCCAAGTGAAGGCCAGCAAGCTCTCTGAAAGAGACAGAGAGTACAAACTTTGGAGAGGTCTCTCTAAGGCCTGCTTAGCCCTGCTATTGTAACACAATCTATTGATAACACGTAATTGATATGACTAGGTCTGGATCATCACCATTAGGGACAGCCATTGCACTGGACTGAACCTTTAGATGCATTGCTCAAGTTAGGCTTTGAGCAGTGTTTCAAAAACTATCTGTAAAAAGTTGTCAGTTATTTCCTTTATGGCATGGATTGATACTTTGATAAAATATTGAAAAAGAAATGAATGGATGGAAAATGACACTAAAAGGACACATGTCCACATTTTTATATTTTTGAAATTCAAGAGATGAAATTTTCATTAATTTTTAAGTGTTCATAAGCATCCCCAACATCTGTATGCATCACTAATATACAGTTCATGAAACCCTACCCTGTGCCTCAGCTGCACTCTAAGGATTGGGGTTATTATGACCTAGCAATAAATTCATAAGCAGGGCAGTTCTTACTACCTTCATACCACTGAGGACCCTGTAGTCAGGCTTTCTTTGGGCTTCCAGCTCACAAAAAACAGTAGGGAGACATTTTGTTAATTATGAAAGCTTGACATTAGCTTAGGCTTGTTTCTAGCTAGCTCTTATAGCTTAAATTAACCCATATTTTTAAATCTACACCTTCTACATGCTTATTACATCTCCATTTTTCCAATCCTGTTTCTTCTGCATCGGGCTGACAACTCCACCTTTCTTCTCCAGTGCTCTCTCTGTCCAGGAGTGCTTGTTATATCTCCTGCCTAGCTATTGGTCATTTAGTTTTTCATTAAACCAATCCCCGTGACATATCTTTACACACTTTAATCAAATATCTTGCAACAGGACCCAACTGCTTCCATCTCTCCATCTTGGTTTCTCATTATTTGTCTCTGTTTCTGTGATCCCTTTGAGCTGGGGAACAATGTTATTGTAGCCTTAACTATTGATACCCAAAGCAAGAAGGGAGGAAGAGAAGGAAAGAGCGCATTTCTCTCTGCCAAATCTCAATAACTCTTCTGTTAGGTAGGATGAGTGTGTCCCATGCAGCAGACCTCTATGAGGCTTCATTGGCCATGGGTCATATGATTTATGCTTTTACTAGTTTCTATGAAGAAGAATTAAGGACGCCATGATGGTCTTAGCTTAGAACCTATTCCTTCAGACAGGACGAGAACCACCTGACTGAAATTATTGTGTTACCAAAGAGGATGTCAGAAATGTACATAAGGAAAGCTGCTGATTTGTTAAAGATACGTTCTTATCATCTTAATCTGTCCAGTCCTCAACCTCTGCTCTTCCTGTTAGGACTCCGAATGAGAGATTTCCCTCCCTGTTATGGTTCTGACTTTGGGACGCTTATACATTTCATCATTTGTGTGGAACTTGAAGCTTGATAGCATGCCTGCATATTTATTTTACAAACTGAATGAGATGGCTTACACCCTGTTTGTACTAATACTATGTCAGAGGACAGACTTTCAGCCTAAGACCGATTCCCAAGATCAAGAATTGTCCCCATCAGAATGCCAGTCCAGTGCTTTTGACCCACTCTAGTGTTTTCTTTTCAAGGTATTTGGCTCTTTGCTCTCAGTGGATCAGGTAGCAACTTGAGAACAATTAGCCAATGTGCAGATAGTTGTTCACTTGGGTGCTGTTGATGTCAGTGGTCTCATGTGAGGTGGGCAATTCTTCTGGTATATTTGAATCTAAAGTACTTCCAGGGATGAGGGACATTCAGTTTCTGTCCATTGAAATCAGGAGAAGTCCCAGAATAAGCAGAACAAGTTGATTTCCTTAGTCAGCCTCTATGTACAGCCGAAATATTCATTCTACCCTCTGTATTATTAAATTCCCAGCCTTGAGTTTCTGTAGCAAACCAAATAAACAAGGTGCCTGATTTTGTGTTGTGAATTACAACTATTTTAGCAAATAAAATATGTGACTTAAGGGCAGGGAGATAGCTCAGTCAATCAAAGGCATACTTGCAAATATGGGGACCTGGGACCTGAGTTCAAACCCCATCACTTACATGAAAAGCCAGCATAGGCGCAGGAAAGATATCTTAATAGTTGAAACTGCATAATTTTCTTGCCAGAAGACATGAGTTTGGTTTCCAGCATCCATACCTGGAAATTCACAACCACCCTTCACTCCAGCTCTTGGGGATCCAGTTCCCTCTTCTGGCCTCCATGGATGCCTGAATTCATGCTCACATCCCCACAATGTGCAATTAAAAATAAGAAAAACCTAAACAAACAAGCAAGCTGGGCATAGTGGCACATGCTTGTATTTGCAGTTCTGGAGAAGCAGACTCCAAGGCTATTCCAGGCCCAGGTGAGAAAACCTCAATTCTAGATTCCAGTGAGGAAAACAGACTCAAAAATAGCGGGGTGAGTGTTCTTCTCTTGAGGAACGGAAGAACAGTATCTGAAGTTGCACACATCTACACAAGCATCTGGCCACATGATCATCTGCACACAGGAATGCACACATACTTAAATTTAAGAGAACCATAAGTGAATCTTAGCTGTTCTTTGGTTCTTTAGCAGTTGAGAAGTTTCATAGTAAAACTTTCAGAAGCAGGCTTTTTTTCCTTGATTATGAAAATGGACATGCAGTAAGACCATGGAAACCTTCCTTCTGCTTCTTCTACATTTTTTAGGAACCCCAGCATTGGTAATAGCAGCAGTGCTCAGAGGTGTGGTCACTGGCTTGAACTGAAAGACGATCCAACCCCTCCACCTATTTTCTGTGCCTGGCCTTGGAAAGTCTACTAAAAAAAAGTGAGTTGAAATGTGCTTTCAACTGCAGCAAGAACAAAGAAGGCCCCTGCCACACCTAAATTTGAGGTAGGGGTTGGGTAAGGGACTCTAGAATGAGTTTGGAGCCCAGGGACCTGCATCTTGCACTAAGTTCGCTAGCTACTTCTGCCAGGCTGCCAGGTTCCAAAGTCAGGGGCTGGAACATGTCATTCGGCTCTTCTGAGCTCCAACTGAGGTTGTAATGAAGCAGCTAAGAGAGAGCCTTCTAAGAGTACACACTCTTGCTCATCTTTATCCACCCCCCCATTTCCTTCTTTTCTTTAATTGCAGCAGTCACGTGAACATAGTTGAGGCAGGGATTTAGGGAAATGCTTAAGAAATACAACCTATCAATAGCAAATTTAAATGTAGCTCATGGAAAATTCAGAAGACTGCTTGTGGCTTTCTACCAGGAGGGACTCAGGGCTTGAACCAAAACTCAGAAGCCACCCTTTCTCTACTCTTGCCTCCTTGTCCCCCACTCACCTGAGAATTGGTAGGCAGATCAGACTTGATTGGCCCTGCTCCTTAGGCCCCACTGTCTTGGCTGAGCCAAGCAAAATGAATGGAAATCAGTGACAAACCCAGCCCTGCTTCCTGCAATATGACCGAAGTAAGCCATGTAGTGGTGAGATGACTCGTCAGAGCTTCCTTTCTGTCTGGTTTAAGCCATTAGAATAGTTACTACAATGTGTAGGACAACACAGTTTCCATTGGGGTACAATCAAAATGGAAGCTGGTTTCTGCACTTGGTATAATCTTTCTCCTTACATCAGCTTGAAGAAGAGAGGGGAGGGGCCCACTGGGATTCCTGTGCACCAGTCCTGCCTCTTTCAAAAGGGAACTATTTGCCTAGACAACTCAAAGGTATATTAATCATCACTAGAATGGTATTAAAACTTAATTCTCTTAGAACTAGAACAAATGAAGTTGAAATAGCAATATAAAAGCAAGAAGGAACACCAGCATCCCATTCCCCC
>LOEQ01000724.1:244018-254579 GCA_001685075.1 Bramus lutescens | reverse complement strand
GTGTGTGTGTGTGTGTGTGTGTGTGTGTGTGTTGGGGGGGGCTGGACTGGTGGCCAAGAGAGCAAAAGGCAAAAGGGCTGTCTTAGCCAAAATGTCTGAATTCTACATGGGAGAGCAGCTGGGGGAAGGACGGACCAGCCCCTGAGCTGGAGAGTTCAGGGTAGTGGGTGGGGTATGCTGGCCAGGAGTACCCTATAACAAGTGGAACTGAAGGATGCAGGGAGAACCTGGCAGCCACCATCAGCTTTGATGTTAATCCGCACCTCCGTTAGCCTTTGTCTGTGGCTTGAGAACTGAAAAAAATCTTCCCACTTAAACTGTTGGATGAGAAATGTCCTCCATGGCCTCTGGTCTTTGAATGTTTTGGTCCCCAATTAGTGGTGTCGTTTGGGAGGTTTAGTGGGTGTGTCCTTGTTGGAGGAGGAATGTCACTGGAGACATGAATTGTACAGCCTCACCTCACTTCCGGCTCTCTCTCTCTCTCTCTCTCTCTCTCTCTCTCTCCTTCACTCTTACAGTTGAAGATGTGATCTGTTAGCTCCTTGCTGCAGCTGCCAGGCCTGTAGTTTGCTGCCTTGCTTGCCCTTCATGATGTACTCTTACCTCTTCAGTGTTGTGCACCCCAACAGGCTCTTCCTCCTACAAACTGTCTTTAATTTTTGTCTTTAAAGAGTTAAATCTTTCTACAAATAGAATTGATTTTTCAGAACTGTAGTATAAAGAGCATATAAAATGTAGGTATGTTAGTTGGGAAAAGATTGGAGTGACATCAGGTCAATGGCTCTGCTGTCTCCTTATCCTCTGTGTAGGGCTTTCATCATGCTACTTGGGAGTCCTAGATTTCCAGCATCAGGGGCAGGAGCTGGTGGTTGACAGGAGACCTGCTGTACCCTCTGCATTCCTTCACCTTTGCTTTAAACACAACTCTAACAAGCCTGCTTGTATGGCTGCCCAGTATATAGCAGGTTTATAGGCAATAAATTATGTGGAAGGAATAGCTATTAAACACTGGCATGATGATCTCACAGGACTGATGGTGGAAGCCAGGGATGTATCTGAAAAACTGCAAAAAGCAGCCCTTAAAAAAAGAAACCTTTTTTCTTTTACATTTCTTTTTTAAAATCTCAAATCTACAGAACATTCAGCCTGCTGCTCAGAAGTTGCCCCCTCTTATGAAATTTGCTGATGGCTGATGGTCACATTTTGCAGTATTTGCTTTATGTTACACTTGTAGTCATACATTTCTCCATATAGTTCACATTTTAGATACTTGACATAGATAAAATATTAGTTAGTATATGTACATAATAATTATCTTCACAGTTATCCCTAAATATCCCTCATGCTCCCTATATGGCTTTTAAAATAAGGACAGCATTCAGAAATTTTTAACATGTAGACTGAGATCCAACTATCATTATTTGTTTCTGAAGGTATCAAAGTACTATGTGCACATGGAAGAAAATTTAGGATTGTAGGGACATCTTCCACACACTCTTCTGGGTCAAATTTGTAAGGCACAATAATTCCCTTCAGAGATAGTCTAAGTTACAGCTATGTTACCCTCTCCAAGGCTCAGGGATCATCTTGTGAGGAGAGGTGGAAAGAATTCAGGATTCAGAGGATGCAGAGATGTGTAGCAAGATGATGTCTTCTAGTCATGCCATGGCCTCTGAAGCTAGTCTCAGGGCAGCTGGGGTGATGTGCCCACGGCCCGCATCAGATTGGGCCCATCAACATTTTTACATGGATAGGGAAGAGAAGCATGAGGCCCCACCCCTCCAAGGGGTAATATAGGCAATTAATGATTCCTGAGGAAGGGGACATGATTTTATCTAGTGGTGTAGCCACTGACAAGTTGTGCTTGACCTAGTAAATAACCTTACCCGTGCTTGGGTAAACTATTCCAATTAAACTTAGTGGGTCTTACTTTAAAAAAGAAGAGGAAAAGGGAAGAAAGAAACAACAACAAACAAACACATTCCCAAAGATATGGAAATAGGAAGGGGTAGATTGTTGAGAAGGGGGGCTCTGGTGAGAGGGAGGGGGACAAGAGGGAGGGCTGGGAGGTGGAAGAGACTGAAATCCTTCCTGTAACTGTATGAAACTGTTAAACAATAAAAAATAGCTTAGAGATGTTATTTTGTGGTAGAGCACTTGCCCAGTGTATGCAAGGCCCTAAGTCCAGTCCTCAGTACTGCAGGCGAAAGAAAAGGATCAAGTCAGCATATCTTATAAGTAGAGTCAAGTTTCAGTGAGGTGGTGCAGGTCCATGAGTAGAATATTGTTCTTTCGATGCTGTTGAAGAAACAATGCATCACTGCATATATCAGTATTCTTTTATCGTTTCATGACTGACAAACTCTAGCTGACTGGTTATGATGAAAATGGGAGTCCCTGAAAGTGCTGAGGCTTCAGCCAGGTTTGGTCCAGTAGCTTCCTAATGTTCCCCACACATTCCTTCCATTCTCTCTCCACCTTCCTTTTAGGAGTTGCTAGATGCCTGGTTGAGACTTCACTGCCATCTTGGGGGTCTGGAGAGGAGAGGAGAGCATGGAGAAAATAAGGTCATTCTTTAAGAAGGATCCTCAGTGTGACTGTGTCAACCCAGTGCCATGTCCATCCCTGCCCTGCCCTGACAACTGTAGAGAAGAGGGAGGCATTGTCAGTCAGTCAGGTCCCACTCCAGGAACTCACCAAGGTGATAATACCGCTGTGTGAGTCATTAACATGTCGGAAATAATGCTTGGAATGGTCACAGATCCTACGCACTGCTCCTTAAGGATCATGGCTCCTGCTCATTGCTAGAGTCCACGTAAGTACAGCACCTACCATTAGAGGTGCCAGAAGCATATCTATTTCTTTATGCGTGAGGTTTTTTCTTTTTAGAAAAAAGTTTATATGCATTTCAACTTAACGTTTTTGACCAGGCTGGTCTCAAACTCACAGGGATCCACCTGCCTTTGTCTCCTGAGTTCTGGGATTAAAGGCCTGTGCCACTACCATCAGGCTGTTTTTCGTCCGTCTTGATGCTTCCTGGTTGTGTGGTTGTTGAGTGGCTCTTTCTGTCTTATAGTACAAAAATTTTTCTCCTGAGAGTTTCAAGTACTGTCTCCAAAATAAGACAGGGATCAGCTGGAGGTAGACATTTATTTCTTGATTTGGATTTTTTTTTTAAAGATGGTAAGTAATTCCAGCTCAGGAGGGTTACATAATGAGACCCTTTCTGAGATGTGGCAGGGTGAGGAAGAGAAAGAAAAAGGTGGGAGTGGGATGAGAAAGGGAGGTTAGGAAGAAGAGGAGAAAAAAAAGAAAAATAACATAGGATTTGAAGGGGTAATGATGGGAGGGAGAGAGGAAGGGAAAGAGAAAGGAAGGAAGAAAGGGAGGGAGGAAAGAAGGGAGGGAGGGAGGGAAAAAGGAATGAAAAGGGAGCAAAGAAGGGAGGAGAGACCTGACTTTTGACAAGGTACTTTGAGATAGTTGTTAGCCCATGACAGCATTTGCTGAATGACCGGCTAGGTCTATCACTCACACACACACACACACACACACACTGTGTGTGTGTGTGTACTTGCTTTTCCTGGTAGAGCAAACATGAAACCTAACTTGTAGCTTTACAAGGGACCAAAAGTTATGAGAATGTGGATAACAAGTTATAAATCTCCCAACTACTTGGGTGTGGATAACAGTTCCAGGCCAAATGCCTGAGTGTCCACTTCATAAGAAGAATAATAAGGCTATTTGAAAGCATGGGCCAGATCCCAGGCTATAGTTGCTTTTTTTTTAGAGGACATTCAGACATGTTTATGTGCACACTTTGGAATTGAATCCAAGGCAGAGGGCACAGTTGACTTTCTGACTTGGGAGTTTGTCACTGACTCTTAAGGTATTTCAAGACACGAAGCAGTAACTTCTAGATCAAGGGCATTTTCCTCAGGGTCATCATCAATTATTTTACTTTCTCTTGGCAAGGACCTCCACCCACTTCTGAAATATCAACCACTGGGCTGAATTTGTTCTGGAAAATTTTCCACTTTCTCCCTACCTTCCTAGATGCATGCTTCATGCATTAGATTGTTTAATCACTCCAACTTTTACTATAGTTTGGCAACCGGTGCATCACTGAGCTGTGTGTTCTCAATTTAATGCCTCTAGAATGCCTTTAAATAGGTTCCAATGCACTTAGTCATTGCTATTCAAATGAGAGAACCATATTTCAAGAAACAGAGCTTGGGGAGAGGGATGAGGTGACTAATGGTCTATAAGGGAAAACCATCCATCAAGACACATTGGAGACTAAAACAGATGGTGAAGAAATGCCCCCGAGTCCATTCTCCCTGCCCCAAAGGGCCTGCCAGCTTTATTTCCAGCAAGCACATGCTTTGGCTGGCTTCCCCTCACAGCTTCTGGCTGATGTTTCCTATTTAAAGATCTTGGAGAAGCAGGAAACTCACCTGTTTCTCAGATCTCAATTTAGGAAAAAGCCCAGGAAGGGAGAGGAAGGCCGGCGTGGAGGCCCTAGGCAGGTGCTGACATTTATGGAGGATGTATTGGCACAGCATGCCAACTGAGTGCTGGGCTTTAGTAGGCACAGAAGCGGCGGGGTTTCAGACAAACAGTCAAAGAGGTGCCACTTTTCCTCACCTCAGGTCTTTGTTCACCTCCGGATGTGCAGGGTGTGTGACTGCCTAAGTCTCAATGCTGAGGCTTCTCTTTCATGGAGAAATTAACAACTACCCCAACTTCTGAGATTGTGAGTCTTCAAATATCACACGGGTTTGCAGAGTGCTCCCAGCCTCTCAGAAATGAAGTGTAGCTTACACAGGATTACTCGCATCCCAAACCTCATCACACACGTTTCCTGCCTCACCACCTTAGCATGGCATGTTTAGGACCAGCAAGATGGTCCAGCAGGTAAAAGCACTTGCCATCAAGGCTAAGGATTCAAACTGAATCCTTACTACCCACAATGGGAAGACAGAACAGATTCCCAAAAGTTGTGCTCTTGCTTTCACATGTATGCCATGGGAATGTACATGCTAATAAATAAATAAACAAACAAACAAATAAATGAAATTGTGCATATATATGCACACACATCTGTAATAAGATATGTTAAGCATTTAAGATGGTATGGAAACCCTATTTTTATAGATACTGACATATGTCCATGTTATAAAATCAACCAGATTTTCAAGTTGATGTGTGTGATGCAGCTGCGGGGTGAGTGTCTAAAGCCACAGTTGTGTCCGTTTGAACAGCTCTACAAAACCGGCAGCCATATGCACATTTCTGAAGGGACTTTAAGTTGAATTTTAGCATCATTTTGTTAATCTATGGGACTGGGTCAGGGGGAGCATTCTATTTGCTTGAATTTTCCTAAAACAGTGCGTGCATGTCATATTCATCCCCAACCATAAAACACTGTGTTTTCTATGTCCCTTGAAACTTTCTGTGCCACTTTGAAACCATGAGCAGGTGACCCTCTCCAAGTCTGTGTTTAACTGTGCCTTACCCAGTCTCAGCTACTTGTGGTTACCCCAGTGACCAACGGTTTACCCACTAAAGGAAAATGTCTTCTGTGATTAGGATTTGCTTCTCTCCTAGTTCCCACGTCACACACCATTGCAATAACTGAAGCTTGGAGAATTTTTTCCAGTTTCAAGTCCAAAAGTTCAGTGTTCTGGAAACTGTTCCAAAATTTTAAAAGGCTTGTATTACCATATATTAATGCTACATGATTATTAATAATGGGTTCCATTATGACATTTTCATATGTGTCATTACTGTATCTTGATCATGTTCAATTCCTATTACATTTTTTGCCCCCTCCTCACTGAGCCTACCTTTTTTTCCCTTTTCCTAATTAGATCCTTTCTGTTTTCTCCTAGTTTTACTCTCTGTGTGTGTATGTGTGTGTGTGTGTGTGTGTGTGTGTCTGTCTGTCTGTCTGTCTGTCCGTCCCAATGAGTTTTACTAGGTTGCTTGCAGCAGCATGGATCTGGTGGTCCATTGCCTGACAATGTAATTAATACTTTCTCCAGAAGGGACCTATACTTAAACAAAATGGAAATGTTCTCATGAGTTCTTGCTATTCTACACTTCATCATTCTAAAACTTAATTTGTCCAGTCCCTATAGAGCAAGGAAGTAAGTTCACAGTGATCCACTGTATGGTGTCTAAAGTGTTACAGAGGAACAGAATGTATATTTCAAATCTTAACAGGAAGACGGTCACCAGCAATAATCATGACCCACACCATGTATCAATGCTATGTAAAAAGAGAAGGAAATTCTAGTAAGATGTGAGTAGTTCTTCCTGCCCTTCACCTTTCTCTGTCCTCAACTCTGGCCTTAAATTCCTCATGAAGTTGGCACCAATACTCAGTTTGGGGATTAAAGCAGGACCTGACCTGGATTTGCTCCATGTTGCCCATGCCCTAGATTGAAATGTTAAAGGACGTGGAGTGAAATCAGTTGCATTTTTCAGTGGCAGCTTCACAGTGACTAGGGAATTAATGTCAGCCAGGCAGTGATTTCCCAGTGGTTGGGTTTGTAGCAAAAGGCTTCAACTTTCATGTGTGGCCTGTTTGAAGTTGAAAATTGTTGTTAGACTCTCCAGAACTGTTTGAGGTGTCAGTCATCTCTGTCTTTTGTGTCGGGGTGAGAATGGGGGAGCAAGGCGGCTGGGAATCATCTGTGACTTCTACCCCCCAGGCGGGTCTCTGCCAGGGCCCAGTGGAGCTGTCTCCTAGGGGATTCAAAGTCTTCTCTGCAGTACTCCTCTGCATTATCTGTTGTCTTACACCAACGACTCTCTGCTGCACTGCGAGCCCTGCATGCCAGCAAGAGAAAGAAGTGCATGGCACGGTGGTTGCTATGTGCAAATGAGCATCTCTGGCATGTTTATCAAAGGTCCAATTTTCCATCCTAGAACATCATTCTCCAGAGAGGTGGCGGGGCTGGGTAATCATAACAGGGACCGTGATAGGGTGGCAACAGTAACAAAGCCAGCAGCGAACATTCTCTTTAGCACCAGTTATGGCTCATACGTGCCGCATAAGATTATCACATTTGATTGTTTTGATAGCTCCATGGGAAAGATGAAAACATCTCCAGTTTATAGATTCTGCAATGGAGGTCTTAGAGCCAGCAAGTTTAAAATTGAAGCCATCCAAGTCATTTATTGATATGTAGAAAAGTGGTCTAAGGAGCAGAAAATGCTGCCTTCCAGGTCTGGCCCCAACTTCTCGCTCGCTACCCTTGACCCTCTCTTCTCAGTTCTCCTTCTGGGGAGCCACAGTGCCTCCATCTTAAAGTAATTTCCCTTGGAAGTTACGGAGAAAATCATGAATGATCATCACTGCAATTCACCTTGGTCATTATCACTCAACCCATATTTCTAAAGCCTATCTTTTTGAATCCACTTCTGGCTCCTCAAAGGCAGGAGATACTTCCATCAACCAGAACCATATCTCTTGCTGGAGAGTTTATGTTCATTCTCAAAGCAGACAAAAGACTGCAAAGAGTTCAGAGATCTAAGGCAGAGACTCCTACACTAATGAACCTGGTAGGGCTGTACATTTGAAGAACTGTGGGCCCGAGTAGCTGAAGCACACCAGGCCTCACCAAACAGCTCCTAAGATGGGGAAGGACAGCAATTCAATAGGAGGACTTTGAAGCACGGCCTGACTTCGGGCTGGTTCATGCTCTGTGCAAAGCAAATAAGCTTGTGTCGGATCCTGTACTCATTGTCCATTGCAAAAACCTTTCTATGGGAGCTTTTCCAGTTATCAGGACTGTCAATTAAAAGTAGCACTGCCCAGAATATTTTGCACTGGGGACATGCATGGAAGACTTGGAGGCTGTCATGGCCATTTTGAGGTGATGGCTTCAGTAGGGAAAGAGGCTCTTCACTGTGATGGAAGCTTCCATCACCTTCAGGTAGCCGTGGTGTTATTTGTAGTGTTCATGCTCCTGTATCACCAGTGCTTACTGACGGGCAGGGAAGCCAGTGATATGATGTGCCTTTTTCCTGGATATCTGTGCTAGCCCAAACCTAGCTTTCTGTCTCTCTTCCAGGAGTCCATAAACTCTCTCTTATTCTCTCCAGCTTGAATCAGCTGTAATACTTTCTGGTCTCCCCAACTTACAGTTCTGACCTATGCTTTGAAAATGTTACCATGAAATAGCTACCCTCTTTGATCACAGTTGCCTCTTCTTCACAATGCAATTAATAAACTGAGTGCCTCGCGGAGTGTAGTTAATGTCAAATTCAAATAATACATCTAAAATATTTATCTTTGTATATGGTACAAATGAGTCTCAGAACTTCTAGATAGGAATGATGGCAGACAACTGAAGAGGTTACAGAAGAGAGAGATGTATCAGCAGGGATGAAAGAACCTGGAAGCATTAAGGAACATCAAGATGAAGGGAAACCTTCTGGGAGTCAATGCCCACACCTGCACATATATACACACACACAGAGGCAGGGCAGTGTTTACCCTGAGATCTTCTGTATGGCTCCAAGATAGCTAAGTCCAGGGGTCAGGGGAAACGATAATGTGTAACTGGCTCTGTTCGAAGAGGAAGGGGCAAGCTTGATGAAGCCATGGAGAGAAAAGAACACAGTTCATATGAGAAGGGAGGGAAGCAGAGTGTCACTCTAGTGGAGAATAAGATGAAGGGACCCAGAGTGGTCACACATAGGGCACATGGTGCTGGTCTGGAGAATGATCTGGGTGCTGTCGTGACTCACTGGACTCCCCATAGTATGTTACTTAAAAACATTCACCTTGGACATGGCTAACTTGGCTGACTTTATGCATCCTGTGCTTTGGATGGATTAGTCTTCCATGCATATCACAGGTTTTCCAGGGTCTGTGCTTTACACATCCTGAACACTCTCTTGCTCATTTAGCTTCTCTGCAAATACTTTTCAGTTGTTCTTTGTGCTAAGCAAAGTTGACTGGAGCATGTACTTTCGCCTAGAATATTTTGTAAAACAGCAAATAGCTTTCTATTTGAGTAAGGACCTTAGGGTTCCACCCGGTACTTACATGGAAAGTTTGTTGGTTGACTTTTGTGCAGTAAGAGTTGTTTACGACATGAAGGGCTTGTGGACGGGATCCATCTCTCTTTTGACCTTGTTTCTTTTTTCTTTCCTCCTGTGACATTAATTATTTCCCAACCATGTGGGTTTTCTTTCTTTCTTCTTTTTTTTTCTAACTTAGAATTCATGCATGAGGTTGAGAGAGTCATGTGTGTATTTTTAGTTTTGTATTATATTTTGTCCTGAGACTTCTGTTTCACAATAGGGTATTTCAGCCTTCTAGAGAACACCCTTTAGCCCAGTAGGCATTTCTGATTATAGGGTAAGAAGCTAGTCTATAATCACCATTGCTATTGCTCTGTGGATTTTGCAGTATATCCTAGGGGTCTCAGATCTCTGGAGCTCGGATTTTTGGATAGTTGCAGGCTGTATAAATGCTAGGACCTGAACATGGGTCTTTTGTAAGAACAGCAAGTGCCTTTAACTGCTGAGTCATTTCTCTAGCCCCAGTTGCTGTCATTTTTATTCTGCTTCTGTGCATGGCCCCTTAACTTTCAAAATGCTGCCTTGTGTACCCTTCCATTTATCTTCATCACAAGCCTATCAGAGAAGCAGGTATTTTTTATTCATTTTTTAGCAGCTAATAATACAAAAGCAAAGAAAAGTCCTAGTAATATCCTTGAGGTTATGGGGCTTTAAGAACCAAGCTGTTACAATCATGACCGTCCAAGGATTCTGAAGCAGACATGTGTAGTTGATAGAATTGTATCATATTTTACTGACTCATTCATTCCTTCAGGGAAAGAAAGATCAATCAATAAAAGCTGACCAGAAGCACTGGGCCATAGCACAGTCAAAGATGCCCAAGATGAGTTGTCCAAGCTAAGCTCTTCCTTCCTCTTGAATCCTCAGAAAACAAGATGGTTGCTGGGTTTGTCTGCTTTGCCTCTTAAGTGTACTGAGGCTCCAAGTTGAAATTTCAAGTGTAAAATTATAGGAAATTAGCAACTTTTCTCTTTTGTGAATGGAATTTTCATTTTTTTCTAATCACCGAAGAAGTGCCAATTTTCCATAAATATGGAAACTGCTTGATTTTTTCCCCCTAGGAAGCTAACATTTCAAAATGGCCACACAATTCCTGTATGGATCCTGACAAGGACATAAAACCCAGCATGATGACTGTCATGCTGCTGCTGTCAGCTCTGTGTTGTCCCCTATGAAGTGCCTTACTTCTGATGAGATCTAGGCTGCCAGCGTCCTGCTTTTCTATGAACAGAATCACCCCTTGTTTTATTAAAAACAGCAGAAACTCATGGAGCATGCCTGATGTCATTTGTGAGTGTGAGGGAAAAGAATTTTGGAAGTGGGGTCTGCTTCACATTTCTGAAACTTTTTTAACTCTAGTTTTTCCCTTTTGACCTTCCTGAGGATGCATGTGGGTGTTAAATTGTTAGCAAAGGGAGGGTCCCTTCTCTCTCTCTCTCTCTCTCTCTCTCTCTCTCTC
>LOEQ01000724.1:186788-232595 GCA_001685075.1 Bramus lutescens | reverse complement strand
TGAAAGGAAGGGGGAGGGAGAATTGGGGGAGGGGAGGAAAATGGGAGGAGGGGATGAGGTGGAAATTTTTAATAATAATAATAATAATAAAGATACTGAAAAAAAGGGCAACCATATCAGTAAGATTATGTGGGCAGTGAGGCAAGGAACTACAGCAACTGTTGAAAAAATAAAATAGGTAGGTTTAAGTGATGCTAATTAGTTTTATACGCCTCATGAAAATGTAGCTTTGATTTCTTTTTCATTTTTATCATTTTGTTGGAGAGGGATATATGGGCAGGGCTTTGTTATGTGATCCAGGTTGTCCTTGAAGTCATGATTTTCCTGTTTCAAAGTGCTGGGCTCATAGATATGCACCACCATGCTCAGCTACCAGATTTATTTTGATGCTCACTAGACCATCTAATGACGCACATGACAAAATGCCCTCCTAGGGATCAGAAGTCTCCTGGCATGTTGTACAGTAAACTGACTAAGGTTAAGTATGTACTGTACATTTAAAAAAACTAACAGGTGTTTCTACAGTGCTCACCATAAGGAAAAAATAAATAATTGAGACAATAAAAACAAAAAATACCTGAGATAATGTAAGTACTATATAGTTTTTCTATAGTTTTATTTAAAGAATAATGCCACAAGTGTTAAAAAATATTTGCACATGCTCCATACATACACAAGTTAAAAATATTTTCCATCTATGGCTAGTTGTGTCCTTAGATGTGAAGCCCGGAAGTCTGGGGGTCCATTGATGTATATAGTCATAGAAACACATAAAAAACCATCTTCAGGATTTCCTGGATTGTGTGTGTGTGTGTGTGTGTTCGTGTGCGCGTGTGTGCACGCATACGTTCACATGTGTGATGCATGTGCATGTATTATATATGTGTGATGCGTATGTCACGGTGTGTTCGGAGGTCAGAGATAATGTCAAATGTTATCCCTTGCCTTCCACCTTGTTTGAAACAGGGTGTTTTTGGTGTCTGCTGCTGTGCACCCCAGGTTGTCTGGTCCACAAGCTTCTGGGGATTCTCCTGTCTCCACTCTGCATCTAATTGCGTTAGCACTGGGGTTAGAGGCATGTACTACTGTGCCTGGCATTTCGTAGATTGTCGGGAGGTATACAACTATCTTCCCACATGCAGCCTGTGGATCATCTTTTAAGACTGGAATGATTTGTGATGTGTGTCTGAATCAATACACAACCAGTGACATGTGTCCAGGAGATTCGGAGTTAAAGATTGCCATGCGGGTTCGGCGTACAGCTCTAATGCTTCCCATGATCTGTGTGGCCTTCCAAATGTGTGTTCAGTTACGTCCTCCATAGTGACTCATCCATCTTTTGCCACCCTCCGGTTTATTAGGTTTTCTTGCCTGTTCGTAAGAGATTGCATTGCTCAATCCCTTGACCTTTCCCTCCATGGTTGAGGGATCATGACGCCTTAGAATCTAAGCTTTACAAAATGAATAAGAGAAAAGTTGCCTCCAAGTTGTTTATGAAGAAAATCCAGATTTGCTACCAATCTGGAAAATGACTGTTGTATGGAACTCTGAACATTTATCTCGACATTTTCTTAAAGACTTTGGCTCCTGTGTGCAAATGACTGCTTGCTGTTCACTAGCTATGGAGATGGGTCAGGAAGGCAATATTGGTTAGCATTGGTATTCAAAAACAATACCAAATGCAGATTTGGTGCCAAGCCAAGTCCATGGGACCTGGAGCAGGACTGTGGAGACGTGATAGGCAGTTCTTTTATCATGCCTTTTTCGGTTTATATACATACATCCCAGTCATGAAACAATGCAGCAGCTGCCTAATGGTGTTTGTTCTGTCTGCCCTCTGACTGTGAGAAGAGGCCTAAAGCCTTCCTAGGTTCTTGTGGTCTGGAGGGGAAACAAGAGAATGTTCACAGGCCACAGAGCCTGGCATAGGCTGACCCCCAGGATCAAAGACCCAACCGGCAATGTAGAGAGAAGGCACTATGATTCCAGTCCTTGAAAGCTAGGCCATTTCTGAATTCCTTGCATCCCATGGTTGACTTTTCTCTCTCATGTCTCTTGACTTGATAAGTCTGCACAAGTTCCTTAACCCTGGACGTCCTGATTTGTTGTTTCTGGGACCACAGGTGACCGCCTAGTTTCACCTCTTAAGCCCCCTGCTCTGGGATGTGCTCCTTGGTGTTACTCCTGTGTTCAATATTAGCACAGTTTCTAGAGCACAGTCGATTCTCAATGAATATTTGTTAGGCTGAAGGGATAAATTATATAAATGAATTAATCGATCATTACCATGAGTGTCCGACAGCAAATGCTCAGTCTTCACTTCCTCTCATTCATCTCTCTGTGCTCTTCTTTCATTTCTCTCTGACCCCTGTGTTTATAAGATACAGTTTCCATTACTATGTGTTTTTTTTTATGTGTATAATCTTATTCAGTCTTCCCAGCTCTATTGTTTCCATTAGGTATCCCAGGGCAGTCCTTCAAAGGTCTTCCTGTCACATGATGAGTCAACAGTCTTCATCTCAGAACTTAGGTTTCCTGGGAGCTGTATGGTGAGGATAGTGGCCTCATCCAATGTGACTGGCACTTGGAATCTCACTGGAGTGTCCCTATTTCAAGCTGAAGGGCAGAGACAGCATCTGTGCCTCCCTTGCTTTTGTGATTCTCTCCAAGGCTCTGAGGCCGCTGGCTTCTGCTGAGAAGGGAAGGGTAGAGAAAGATTTGTTATTGCTTTTCTGATGTTTCAGGTTACTTGGTCTGGGGGTGGGGTGGAGGCTGGATTATGGGAAGGGAGAAGCCAGAGATATACAATAGCCCGACGCTGCTGGGATGTGAGATGGAAGATGCAGAGAGGGAGTGATGCTGTACTAGCAAAAATTCTCATCCCCACCTTACTGCTGTGTATGCTATCTCCATCTTTGCTACAAGCTCCCAGAGGACAGAAGTGAAGGGTACCAGTGTCTTAGGAAGCCAGTCTGCCGTATACCAACAGGCTGGGACCATGACGTTCAGCATCCACACTGAGAGTCTCAATGTCCTCATTTGAGAGATGGATGCACAGTGATTCACACCTCGCAGAATTCATGGGGATTCAGAGACCATAAATGAGAAACCTTTGTATAGTACCCAGGTCCACATGTTTTCAACAGACACTCGTGTTCTGGCTAATGCGGTGCTGAGGATCAAACCCAGGTCCTTGTACATGCATGCGCGCGCGCACACACACACACACACACACACACACACGGCAAGCACTCTCTGTCTAGCTCCACTTCCCTGCCCTTAGTGATCACTTTTGTCATTGGCTTTCTGAGTGTCTGAGATTATGCTTTGGTCCAAATGCTAATTTTCCAATTCCCAACTCTGATCTTCACAGTTCACTCCCAGGCATTACACAACCATTTGCCTGGGCTGGGAACAGAGGTTGGGGGGGGGGAGAGCAGAGTGAAGATTAATTAAGAAAGAATTGTAAAAAAAAATCAGTGAATCTCAAATGGAAGTAATATTTAAATACATAATTACTTCTCAACTTCAGTAGCTATAATATCAGAGATAAAAATCATGTCAGCTTCAATCTTTTTCTCATTGTAGATTCATACTGCTACATTAGTGACTAACTTTCCGAGCTGTGTCATTTTCTCTTGGAAATGTACCTTTTCAGAGCGAAGCACAGAAGCCCTTCCAGGGCACACCCTGGAAACTCCCTACTGGGTCCTCTCCACTCCCACCCACTGCTTTGGTCATCAGGGTATCTGGTACACTCTGTCTGCTCTCTCACTCAAGAAGAAACAGAGGTAATTCATGTTGCAAAGTCTCTTCTTTCCTTGTGTTGGGCCCAGGTGAAGAGCTGGCTCACACCAGCATCAGTGGGAAGTGGCTACTTGTGGTAATTTCGTGGGTGTCTAATTACTAGACTTCTCTGCTCATAACCCAGGACCACTACCTTCCACCTTGACCTTGATCCTAGACAAAAGGTCCCCAAACCCTTGCTTATTTTAAAAGGGTGTATTCTCTCCCAACCCTGGTTCCTCGGCACTGTGATCCAGACCCTCCATAGAGATGAGACGGTGAGAGCCTCTGCCTAATTCTCCCTGGAGTTTAGTCTGTGCCTCCTCAGGACAGATGAGAAAGGAAAGATCCTGCCTGGAGGGCTTTGTCACACATTGTGTAAGGGTAGCATGTTTCTAAGTTCTCGCCTCTTATTAGCATCTCAACTAGGACAAGGAATAGCATCCATTTCTCAGGACTTTCCCAAGATCAAAAGTGCTATGGAATGGGACAAAGGTCTAGAGTCCTAGCTCGTTTTACAGAATGGGAGGGAAAGAAGGTGGCTTGATGTTTCTCCTTCTCTTCCCCTCTAGATTTTTCCAGGCCCTTCCCTTGTTTATCTTGGTACTCATATCTTTCCTTCCAGCATTTCCTACTCCAGCTTCCTGTCTGTAGTCCCTAGGTAGCCAAGCCTGTCAGACTAGCTGCTCAGAGACCCTTTTTCCCAACATACCATCTTTTCTCTCTCCTGTTTTATTCCTCTATTTCCTTCAGTTAGCCCAGGCTCATAAACAGACTTCTCTCGTTGCTCACTCTTGCGGCATTGCGTGAAAATCTTAGGCTTAAGATGGGCTGAATTTTCAATGAATAAATGCAGTTGCCCAAATATATGCCAGAATCTTGGAGAGAGCAAAACGGAAGAGAGCTGTGGAGTTGTCTATGTTATCCCACATAGGAGACATGGGTCCTCAGTCCAGAGAAAGGCCTTGAGTCCCCTCACAGAGAAGGTGCCAGTATTTGCTTGTCTATTTTGTTTGAATTATTTTTCCTTCCTAAAAATCAAATCACTTGGAGCAAACACAAAACCAGCAATCTATGTATACATTAAGCTATAGCTTCAAGTGCTTGTTAATGTCCTTTCTCTTCTATCCTTATTCATTGCATCCTATAAGGCTGCTAATGTCTAATCTCTGATTTTTAAATGCATGAGATTATGAGTAAGAGGAGAGAGTTGACCCATGGTCTCCAGCTTTAGTCTGCTTCCTTTCCCTTCCTGTACTCAATGCAACCCATACTTGCAATGGTTTTCTGGGGCCACATGCTTTCGGCCCATTACCTCTGGAGCTATCTGTGGCCAGCCTTGTGATGCATATCTCCATTTATTTGTTCTCTACAGCAGAACACACCAAAACAAGAAACTTGTTCAGAGTTTGGAGATGCTCACAGAAATGTCGGCTCCTCAGAGTGAATGTGGTCTAGAGCTTTCAGATGACCATGTACCTATGGATGGGCCTGAGGACAAGATCTCAGGGCATGACATCTTCTAAAACTCAGCATGCATGGCAAAGATCCTCTTGTTCAGGTCAAGTGACAGTACCAATTTAAAGGTCATAACTATGTTACAAGTATGTGTTTGCAACCAAGTTGCTTCTCATAGGGAAAACTGTACATCGGATCCTCTAGGTTGCTTAAATGCAAAGACATGCTGGTTTAATGATGACCAAAGAGTATCCCTGGGGCAAAGGGCAGTAGAGGAAAGGTAAATACTGCATGTGAAGACTGTGCTGGCCCATACAGGATAATTAATACGTGTATTATGTAAACAAAGAAACAACCTACTAGTATTTTATGAAGAATTTCTCTTTAGAAGGAAGAGATCATTGGTGGAGATTTCAGAACCTCACAGTAGATGAAAGGAACTGTGATTGGCTGGCCAACAAGAAGCTGCTTCCTAGAAACGAACCCTCTGTATCAGCAGAAAGCCAAAGTTACTTCTGCCAATAAAGTGTTGTTCGTGGTTTCACCAAAAGCCCAGGGAACATATGAGTAAAGCTACTGAATGAAATCTCTCTCTCTCTCTCTCTCTCTCTCTCTCTCTCTGTATGTGTGGTACGTACAGGTATACATACATGTATATATACATGCATGAAGACACCAAAGGCCAATCATGGAAGTCACTTCTCTGGCTCCTTCTACCTTGTGTTTTGAGACAAGGTGTTACACTGGTCTGGAATTCACAAAGAAGTCTGAGTTAGAGACCCAGCAAGCCTCAGCATGAGTCCATGTCTGTCCCCACACCCCGTGCTGGGGTCACAGGTGTGCACAATCATACCTACATTTTTTAAAACACACATGCTATTAAGTTGAAATTCAGATCCGTCCTCTTTCAACTCAGGTGCTTTACCAACTGACCTATCTCCTGAGATCCTGAATCAAGTATTTTCAGAGGAAGATTTTTCAAACTATCTTTTCTGTTGACATTGTTTTTGATTAGATGATTTCCTTGTTATCTTTGCAGGGAAACTGTCCTCTGTGCCACAAGGTATTTGGCAATATTCTTTGCTCTTGCCCACTAGATACCAGTGCCACCCCCTCCCATTAGTGATAATTAAAAAAAATGTGTCTGGTTGGGTCTGCCGTGAGGACTCTCTGCTCTCACAGAGAACACACGTTGGGTTCCCAGCACCTCTTCCCAGGGTTTCACAACCCCCTTCAACTTCAGTTTCCAGCACATTCAATGCCCTCTTCTGGCCTCTGCAGGCATCGGATACATACATAGTGCACACAATGTACTCACAGATGATTGCACATCCACATAAAGGACGAATAGATAAATCCTTTTTAAAAACATCTCCAGGGCCACGGTTGGGAAAGAGGAATCACCCTGTTCTCAGAGGAAATATTTTAGGCAACTTGGTATCCTCTCTACCCAGCCAGACTTGATACTGAGTCCAAATCGAAGCTGACTGTAGTTGTTTCCAGAATTATTGTCAAAGGAAACTTATGGTGAGGAGGCGCCAGATGAGTGTTGGGGCTTGCTTTGTTTCCTGGGTACCTGTGCAAACACAGTAGTGGCTGTTTTAGACTGAGCAAAAAAAGAAAAAAATGAAGTGATGACGTTTAAATATCTATGACATTCGCACTATTAGTTTCCGTCCTTCAAAGTTTTGAATGAATTGAAAATTCAGATGTAGAAGGAGACGAAGAGACTGACAAAGTATCTGCCAAGACATTCCTCTTCCAGCCTTGACTCTCCAGGAACCAAGCTTCTTATTTGACAAATTCAGGGAAGGGTCCTGGGGTAGAGAAGCAGCCCCCACTTCAATGGACCATCTCTCTGGGCCTTTTCATTCCCGTTGGTCCTCCCTCTGCCACTTCCTGTGTCAAGCAGGAAGTTATGACTTAGTAACTCCATGTGTGCATGTGTGTCTGCTGGGCCTTACTAGAACTAGGATGTCATGAGGTTTCAGCATGTGTGGCTGTAGATGTTGTTTTCAATAATAATAATAATGAAAAAATCCCTGGGATGCAATTAGTTCTGTTTACTTGTATTTGTTACAAAGGAGGAAATCCCTTTTATGCATGAAAACACATTTGCCTCATTCTCATTTTTTTTCCCCAAGCAAGATAGGACCATTTCCTGCAATGTTAACTTCCAGGATCTTTTTGCTGTGGAAAATCTAGTTAATAAAATTAAAGACAGAGCTAATTTAAACAATATACTAAAGAGGAAGATTGGGTCAGGAATGGAAAAGCTGCATTCTTGCTGCCACTTAGAAAGGAGAGCTGTTTGGTGGAATAGCGGTCACCAGACATACTAGACACCCTATTGTTGGTCAAAAAAGAAAGCATAGATTTGTTTTTATTTTAGAATATTTAAAAAGATTTCCCACACACTTAGTGCGCTGTGTACACAGGGAAAGTATTCTGAACTCCAAGGAAGCTCCAGATTTGGCTCTTCTATTTTTCAATTTAAATAACACAGTGTTGGGGCCTGCGAGCATGAGGACCTGAACTCTTTATAAGAAAATAAGGGATCATATTTAGCTTCTCTAGGATCATGAATTATAGGCTCAATGATCAATCCGGACTCTCTGAACACGTCTGATAAGGAGAGCTGACTGAGAAGCCAAGGACAATGGATCTGGGTTTTGATTCNGAGGTGGAAATTTATAATAATAATAAATTAATTAAAAAAATAAAATTAGAAATAAATATATTTATTAAATCTAAATGTACATTATTAAAAAAAAAGAAAATAAGGGGTCAGCAAGATGGCTCAGTGGGTAAAGGTGTCTGTTGCCAAAGCTGATGACCTGAATTTTATCCCTGGTGTTCATACAGTGGAAGGAAGGAACTGACTCCTGCAGGGTGTCCTCTGATCTCCACGCTAAAGAAAGAAATGTAATAATAATGAACAACACTAATAAAACGCCAGGCCAATGAGATGGCTTAGCCTGACAACCTAAGTTAAACCCCCAGCCCCTAGTGGTAGAAAGAGAGAACCAGCTCCAGTGGGTTCTGACCTCTACATAACATGCTACTATGTGCCCTTACCCAACCCCCAAACAACCAATCAATCAGTCAATCGATCCGTCAATTAAAACATTTTAAGAAGGAATAAAAAGAGGCTGGTCATGGCGTCACGCACTGCAGTCCCAGCGCTCCGTTCACAAGCAGATCTCTGGGGATCACTGGTCAGGTAGCCTAGCCCCCTTGCTGAGCTCCAGGTCAGCGAGAGACTCTGACCCAGATACATAAAATAAAAATGGTTGATGTCAGAGGAGGGGTGGCTAAAGTTGTGTCTTTACCTCCACATGCACGTGCACACCCGTACACACATAAACGTACACACACACATAGAACAATAACAATCCAAAGCCTGGACTGAGCCATGCCATCCCTGAGCTAACTCATAAGCTACGTTTGA
This sequence comes from Bramus lutescens, assembly GCA_001685075.1. Taxonomy (NCBI): domain Eukaryota; kingdom Metazoa; phylum Chordata; class Mammalia; order Rodentia; family Cricetidae; genus Bramus; species Bramus lutescens. Next base: position 223,900 of record LOEQ01000724.1, on the reverse strand, counting down.
TGCTATCGCTTCCCTGCTAGGATGAGGATGGTGAGGCCAGCACTTTATATAGAATATCTTCCTTAATTTGTTACTTTGGGCAGGAGAACTGGGGGAAGACTTTTTTCAGTCAATACATAATTCTCCCGATCATTTGTTAATGGGTGACTTTGGGACAATACTGTATGAGTGGCTAGTTATATGAAAGAAGGTGACACAGAAAAGCCCACGCCATCATAAAACTTACTTATTATCCATAAATACATATTGGGGTCACATATAAGCTGAAGATGTAGCCAAATGGGCATGCTATTTTTCAAAGTGATTGACGTTATCACAGTGTTGTACATAGTCTTTCACAGAACCATTGATTTATAGAGCTTTCCAACCAAATTACCTTAGTGTAAGCAACATAGCAACATGGACACATCCTTATGGCTCTTTATGTCCTCACAATTTCTGAAAACCCCTGAAATGATGGTATTCCAAAAGATGTTTATTACAAACCTATTACACTCTGTACTTTCCTTGTTAAATCTGATACAGGCCCAGCAATGAATAACAGATCTTTCTAGCACCATGACTCAGCCTCAACCTCCACAGGATTTTAAGAGCAGGGCTGACTGATGACAACACACCCAACGCTCATGCCCCGTCCTCTGGGCTTCGGCGGATACTTCCTCAGACTCAGCTGAGCTTTGCACTGATCACAGGAAAAACCTTTCGCCTCTTTGCCCCTGAGTCTGGGGGCACAGTATGTCCCATCAGCAGCTCCCCTGCTCTTTTGGCTAAAGCCCTTCCCCTTGCTTTGGATACTGGCTAACATTTTCCACTGGTCAGAAACCTTGTTTATACAGCTGATCGAGTTAACAGTCCATCTCCTCTGCTCTTGTAGACACTCCAAGTCCATCGTCATCATAACAGGGGTTGGTTGTTTAGCTTGGCGGAATCACTCCAGTCACATGTGATAACCAAATTGGATAGATGATCAATTCATTTTCCTCAGCACTTACTCCACTAAATAAAGCCACTAAGCCTCGTGATGGAGTTGCTGTCTCAATGGAGGCACTCAGTGTGGACCCACACCTGCAGGCACAGGGACTTTGAGACATCCTGATTGACAACCAGAGAATTGCCCTATAACGTGTATAATGAGCTCTAAACTCCACACCCTTCGCCTTTCTCAGAAGCCTTAGCTCAGTATTCTGAACTGCATATATTAGAAGTACTAGGTTCAGAAAAAGCTTCTTTTGAAAAGTTACTGAGTTCGAGGAGTCCAAAATGCCTAACTGCTCAATCTCAAATTGTCTGCTCATTGTTCTACTCCCACCTCCGTCTGTTTAAGCACTGATGTGTATGAGATTCAGTGAGCCATGGTAGTCTTTATATTGATGGACACAGTCAACTCAGTGTAGGATCAAAAATAGCTGAATCTCATTTAAAATATTTTCCCCTTATTTGAAGGAGAAAAATGAATTTCCTGAATGAAAATGGAAAGACACAGTGGAGAATGTAGGAATAGGATTAAAACTCACAGAGATCATCCTACCTCTGTCTCTCCATTGCTGACTTAAGGTGTGCACCACCATTCTTGGCAGTAGACTGCAAGGTGTAATTTTTGAATGAAAATGTTTCTAACCACCAGAGCAAGCTTTCTCATTGACTTTCCATATGGCCCGAGAACATCATGCACACCACCCATAGCTGCAGTAGAATGAAAGTAAGGATTATGCCTCTTTCCTGATGACTAATTAGTAGGAGGACCAAGAAGAACACTGTGCAAGGGAGCACTCTTTAAAGTCTAAGACAGTGTTAGACAATGTGAACTGGGGTGATAGCTCAGTCAGGAAAGCATTTTTCTCTTTCAAGCACGAGAACCTATGTTCAATCCTCCAGAACCCATTAAAGCAAAAGCAAGCATGATGTAATAGTCAGCACTGGAAGATGGAGAAAGTTGAGTCCCTGTGGCTTGCTGACAGTTGGCCTAGCCTACTCAGCAAGACTCAGGCCAGTGAGAGACCCTGTCTATAAAGAAGAAGATATATGGTGACAGAGGAGAACATCCAGTGTTGACCTCTGGTTATCACACACACACATACATATACACATACTTGCAAACACACACACATACACACTCACACCCCTCCATTCACACAAAGGCACAAAGACAGCTAGCAGAATAGTCCCTAAATTGCTGAATGGCAAAAGGCACATGTTAGAGTCCAGAGATCTCGTTCAAAGTGGACATTAAGCAGTGTTGACTCCATAGAGTTGGTTATCCTTCAGGTCTCAGTCTTCCTTTCTAATGTCCCTAAGGAGAGCATCTCTTTGTGATGTAAAATTGCCTCCAGCACCTCCCTGATGCTTACTCAGCTCCCTTGTCTGAGAAAGAGGGAACTGGCTGTCCACGGAGCCTTGGCCAAAGAGTAATATAACTAGATCATTAAGTGAGTATTTTAGTTTTCTTTGTTCATGTTTTTGTAGCAAATGCCTTCATGACAAGTAGAAATGTTCTTCTGTTAATAGCAGTAATATAAAATTTCACTTCTATGCAAATAGATGTAGGGAAGAAGGCATTTTAAAGAAAAATAAGCAAAAAATGGGTGATGCATAATTTGACAAATTGTGGACATGATATGAGTGTGATTGGAGTAAGAAATCATACATCCTAATTTGTCCGACAGAGGCTAAGGCCTGGGAGTGCTTGTTTTGGAAGCAGCTAAGATTTTCGTTTTAGATGTGGTGTTTCAACACTTGCACAATCCTTAAACAACCCTATAAGAAAGCAGAAATGAAGGAAGGAATTTGAAATTTTCAGATGTCATTTTAGCCCCCATGGACAAACCTATTTGTTGAGGGAATCTAGGCACGGGAGTCTCAAACCTTCTGAACATAGCCCCTTCCACAAGGATGTAAGTAGTCTATCAACTACTTTTAGAACAGACTTCAACCTGTGAGGAAAGATATTTTGCCCTGGTCTCTGGAGACCACACGAACCCACAAATAGTTACATTTTCAAAGAAGTTGCAAACAAGCGAATCCCTTATAATCCTACTTCCCCCCCCCACACACAGTTTTTAACTTGTGTCAGAGCAAGCACCCTGGAATATTTGGGAGTGGGTTTTTTAAAGGCTGCTTCTGGAAGTTTCAGTGCAAGTTCAATTTAGGAAAAGTGTGGAAAGCAAGATGACATTCAGGCAGCTTGGAAGGTTGTTCAGTTGCATATAGCATTGGGCGAAATGAAATGCCCAAGTTAATGATTTCTACTTGTTCATACATAAGTCTGGCTTCAAGTAAGGGAAAGTTGGAGAAGAAACGGCAGTAAAAACATGACTAGAATTATCTTCGTTCCTTCCTAATACATTCAGCTCCAACCCTGGAAAACTTAACCAGCTTCATTGTAGTCTCTCATGTTGCCTCTCCCGGGAGTTACTGTCTTGAAGATGGATACAACGTCCCCGCCCCCTCACAGTCTCCTAGTCTGTGTTTATATAATTATTGTCACAAATTTAGATGTGTGACACTTTAGCACCACATTATTGCACTTTAAGGAAAGAACACCCTCCATACTGTTCTCCTGGCCTGGGTGTAGGGCTCTGTCCCCAGCAGATGTTCTGTGGTGTTGTGAAATGGCTTCAGAATGCTGGAGTCAGATGGAGCTGGGAGGTGAGAGCCAATTATGTCATATGGCGTCAATGCCCAGTTACAACACTAATATAACCAACATCTTATTATTTTTAAATTTTTTTTTGCTCCTAATGACTCCCATGGATCCTTCAGGGCTTTTTACAAAAAAAAAAAAAGCCAGATTGGACCTGCCCATATGCTTTTTAACCTAACACGGGCAATACATTATTCGTGGTTTAAGTTTTAGGTGTATCAGAGGTGTACACAAGAAGTGAAATAAAACAAAATTAAAAACCAAACCTCTCCTGCAGTGGGGGTTGCTACTGACTGAACTGTGTTTCGAATGTGGGTGTCTAGTAAGCATGGATGGAATGGTTCACTTGAATGCGTGTCTTCACACTGCCTTCTATTTAGTGTAATTTTCTGCCACTGTTCCTGTTTGTGACCCTTCCCCCAAAGAACATAAACCAGTGCCTCTTTCACTCCTTTAATTCCTACCCTGGTTCTGAATACATAATTGCTTTGAATCTACCTTAGGTTGAGATAACAAAGATGACTTTGTAAAGAGTTTATATCTTTTCCTGATATTTTCTTGGCTGTTGTTTATTAGATAAGAGGAGAGGTTAGCTGAAAGGGACCCCTACAAACCAAAACTGGTTGCATGGTCTCATTTGTTTGTTTTGGAGACACAGTCTTGTGTAGTCCAGGCTGGTCTGAAGTTCACTAACCTAGCTGAGAGTGATTTTGAACATCTGATCCTCCTGTCTCCACTTCCTGAATGCTGGAATTACAGGTGTGTGCCATGACACCTGGCTTTCCGTGGTGCTGAAGATCAAACCCTGGGCACACTAAGCAAGCATTCTATCAACTGAACTACATCCCAGTCCCAGGGTGTGGCCTTTGTAAACAATATCTCACTGGGACACAACCATACCAGTTGGTTACTGAATCATTTGAGACTGCTTTAATGGACTAAGGACAAAGTTGAGATGGTGTATTCCGTAAGTCGAAAGTCATTATTCTGTGGTTTCTGCCGAATTCATTTGCTAGTCCCTAGCACATGGCTGAGGGGATTTTAGGGATAGGTAATTCTCAAAAAATTTCTGTTTTTCTTGTTTCTATGTAAAACATTTGCTAGTTCCATGTTTGACTTTCTGTTGCTCACATATGGACAGGCTTGCCTTTATAAAAGTCCTAATGTAGCCCGGGAGATAATATGTGAGCTCATTAATATTAATTTTCACTCCCACTGTTTTATTGGTAATGAAAGTAACTATAATTGTAACACGGTGCTGCCCTTTCTCATTCAGCAAGAGGATAATCTTTCCCAGGACTGCCCAAGTCAAATACAAAGATGCAATCCTTTGCATCCAGATTTGGCCAGATGTAAGAACGTCGCACAGTAAAGCAATTTGTACCGTTCTCTCCACCCTCCCAAAATAGTTCAGTTTCAAATAACTGCATCAAAGGACCTCATAGGGGATTTTTAATGTTCTTGCATTCTGGGCTCGGTACAACTATACCTAGTAAGTGCCAGGGTGTTTCCCAGCAGGAGCAGCAAAACATGGTACCATGTCATGGGAATGTGACCTTTGGAGATCTGGCTTGCTCAGGGCTCTACTGCTGCAGGAATAAGTCATGAGCTCAGGAGAACTATTTTTTTTTCTTTTAATTCTGCTTCTTCCCAGATATGTCATCCAGATTCCCTGTCTCCAGTATCCTTATGGCACTCAGCTCTTAGGCTAGGCAATAGGATTAGGGGCAACTGTACACTAGGTACAAGAGGCAGCCTGGGACATATACAGTACTGGGAAGAAAGGAAAGGACATTGTCCAAGCAATCAGTCCCCTCACTGAAGAAAGGGAGCAATTACTAACCATTACTGTACTGCTCACACGTCAGGTTCTTGGTTAATTCTTCCTTTTAATTTAGGGCAGTGCCCCCCCGCCTACATACCCACAACCCAGGAGTACACTGTGATCCCCCACTATGCTATACAACTAGTATGGATTCCATTGACAGCATTCTTTCAACTTTTAGGAGGTCTTTTGGAAAGGATTGGGTTTCCTAAGTAATGTAATCTGACCCAAGGCATAGAGGTGTTCTCTTGGTGGAGATTGCTTACCTTCCAGGGTCCTTGAGAGGGCATGGGCCGTGGTTCATTCCTTAAATACCATGCTTTACTGCCAAACCACTTGCTTCTGTTCTCCATCTCAGGAGAAGTGAACTCCAAAGAGCCAGCAGAATTCTTCTGGGATCCTGAAAGCAGTGACCAAGGGAGCCATAGGAGTTTGGGAAAAGCCTCTGTTCCCCAAGACTAAGAATTTCTATACAAAAGAGAGAGACACTCATCCCTGCCCTCCATTGGCCATTACTATATTTGCATTTCAGGATGACTCTTATTGGCAATGACACTCTGATAGAATGCTCCCAGACATGCAGCAACTTCCACACATCTCCCTGAATCATCCTAGGGACGATACTGATTGAGTCGCATGGTTATTCTTATTTTAGAAAAGAATTTCCCTTTCCAAAATGCATCTTTGTCATGGTTTTTTTTTACACCTGAGATCAGCTGTTGAGTGTACAGTTCAAAGAGGAATCCAAAGCTTAGTACAAAAAGACGAGAAAGCATTCTGAGTGGCTTCCTATCAAGTTTAACTACTAATTATATACGGAAAGGTAAGTATATTGAATCTGTCAGATTAAACAAACTGTTACTAGAATTACTCATTTGTGGTTTTCATGCCCCATTCAACTACTAAAGAATATTGAATTATGGGGCATGGGTGATAGCTCAGTGGATAAAAGGCCTTGGTCTGCAAGTGTAAGAGGCTTGAGTTAGAATTGTCAGTCCCATCTATAGTGAGCTACGTGACTTAAGACAAATTATGGATTTTTAAAAAAAATCAGCTTGCTTGTCTTTTAAATAAAGACAGCAATACTTCTTTTAGAATCTGGGCATGGTTATTGGTGCCTGTGATCCCAGTTTTAGGGGGTGAGATGGGCAGAGCCTGAATTTCCTTGGCCAGTCTAGCCAATTCACAAGCTTCTAGATGAGTGAGAACCATTGTCCCAAACTATTTAAATAATAATGTAAAGACCAATAAGGAAAAACACCCAGTGTCTTTCTCTGACCTCTGCAAGCATGTTCATGGGCATGTGTCCCTGCATGCATGCTCATGTGCGTGCATTATACACATACAAACAGTGTTGTCTGTATACATACAAAAGAGAGAGAAAAAGAGACAAAGAGACACACAGAGAGAATTAAAATCACATTGCATGTGTGCCACAAAACATGCTTTGCCTTCTATTTCTGTTGAATAGATTGGAGGTCAGCAAACTTCAGCCCTCTGGCCAGATATGGTTTGCAGCTTGGTTTCGAATGGCTTATAAACTAAAAATGATACAGTGACTTTTACATTTTTAAAGAGGTATGGCTTTTAGAGACTAATGTGTCTCTGGCCATATGGAACTCACAATTAGAAGATGGGCAAAGCAGATCTCAAACCCAGGGCCATCAGCCCTCAAATCTGTGCCTCATTCCTTCTGAGCTGGCCACTGGATGCCAGACATCCATGGAACTTTTATGTAATGTCTCCCTGAATCCTGAGGTTAAATAATGTCAATTACTCACATCCATGAGTGATGTTATAATATTGCCTAAGACTGGAAGTATGACTGCCTTTATTTTAAAGATGAACAATCGAGGCTTATTAAAAAATCTGTAATTTGTCTAAAGCCACATAACTTACAATGTACTGGAATTAGAATCCATTCTTCCCTGAAAACTGTTAGGATGGATTCTCACCCATGAATTTGTCTATGTTCCATCACAGCCAAGCTTCCTTGACTAGCACTGAGTGCGGAATGGAATTTTTCGGTCTAATTTAATCTAAGGATCAGCAAATAATAGGCTTAAGTCAAATTTGGGTTCCATTTCTTTAAAAAATACACATCTAATATTTATGCATAAAATATTCATAATTACTTGTTAAAATATAAGATAAGCAGTGTATTTTTATATATGAATACATATAACATTACATGTATAAATAAACAGATATAAATTAGATCACATTTGTGATGGTTCATCTTGTCTTCCCGCTAGATTAGGTTAAGAAATACCTAGAAGTTTAGTAAAGCATACCTTTGAGTGTCTGTGAGTACATTTCCAAAAATGGGTTAACTACAAATGGTACAGGAAGCAAGGGACCTGAGTGGAGACCATTTTGTCATAGCAACCGGAAGTCCCCCACTCCCCCAAAACGCAAATAAAAAATAAACAAACAAAAAACCAAACCCTGACATTTTCTTATACACTCAAACCCAATAGATGCTTTCACACAACCATAGAGTTGATGGATTACAGCAGAAGCCACACACTCCAGTAGACCAAAGAGCATCCTGTCTGGGCCCTTCCCAGGGTCCTTGGCTGATCATTCATCTAATTCATTTGGGGATCACATTCGTTCTTTCTGTATGACTCTCAGTGCCTAGAACAGTGTGAAGTGCTTAAACATGGAGTACGTGTTTGAGTCCAGAATCTGCTCATGTAACCCACATCCTCAGTCAACGAATCTCTCTAAGACTTCATTTCTGTCCTCCCCACTTTTCTCCTATTTCCTTCTCTATTTTTACATGTGGGTTTTATTTCACTTAAAATATACAGGGACTTTTTAATTAGGGAAAAAACTTTGTCAAAAAAAAGAAGCTAAAGGCTTAGTGAACATCTGGGATGTTCTGTTGTTTGTGCTGGAGTGAGGTTCCTTACTTTCCACGTAGAGATGATCCCCACAAAACCCACATGGGTTTCAGGACAATGGGACTCTTGGCACTTGAGCAAAACCAATAGCAGTGTGTGGTGTTGGCCTCACTGTAGCTTGAGGAAGAAACTGACAACAAAATCCATGTTAAAATAAAGGTGGCAACCCAAGGACACCTTGAGGCATCTTACTGCAAGAATCATTTCGTGAGGCAGGCAGCTGCCACTTCCTAACAATCTGACAGTAGCCACTGCACTGAGCATCTCTGATGCTCTAGAAGCTTTTCTAAGCACCCTTTACCTTTAATGTCAATTAATCTGTCCTCCACTCCCCCCAAAAATCACTGGAGATGGATACTAGTATTTTCTAAGTTTCCATTTGAGTAAGGTAAGAATTACACAATTTAAATGATTTTCCCTCAGGTCGTACAACTAGTGAGCAGCAGAGAGAGTACGCAAAGAGCCCAGGCCTAGGCATAGCCAACTCCAAGGCCTGTGCCTCCTGCTATGATTCTGCATGGAACGCCCCATAAACTTGATGAGTGACATAACCAACAGCACATGACCTACGGGAACGTTGGTAACACAGTAAACATTCAATAATTACTTATTTCCTCGGTGGCATTTTTTAAAATATGTCTTAAAACCTATTTTATTGTAGGCACCATGATGGGAACTCAGTGGTGATTCAGGATAAGTGGATTCAGGATAAATACCATTTCTTAATTTTCAAAAAGCATGATGTGATTCTGAACCATCATCTATATATTCTAGACTTCTGGTTCTTAATCTGTAGTTGCAACCCCATTGGGGGTTGAATGGCCCTTTGGCAGGGGTCACCTAAGACCATCAGAAAACACGGGCTTTTGCTTCATCTTTCATAACAGAAGCAAAACTGAAGTTAGGAAGGAGCAACAAAAATACTTTTATGTTTGGGGTCACCACAATAAGAGGAACTGTGTTAAAATGTCCTGGCATTAGGAAGGTTGAAAACGCTGTGCTGGAAGATTCCAATCTCATGGAAGTTCTACCCATGTTGTTCAATTTGCTTATCCATTCTTTATTACATGGAGGAGAATTTATATTTTGCCTTACACTTCTGTTCTTTTTACTTTGCTCTCTTTTTTTTTCCTCAAATCCCAACCCTCACAAAGAGTATACATACTGTGGAAACGATTTCTTAAACCACAAGGGTGATGTAACTCAATGCCTCTTCTTTCCCTCTCTCACACATAGAATATTGGCTGAGTGCGATTTTAAAATATTGCTTTGCAAATGTGATGAAAAGTGTGTCCTTTTCACCAGAACAAAAACAGTCCCTAGTGTGGAAGCTCCTTCCTGGTGTGCCTCCCTCCCAAAGATGAGGAAATCTGTGCAATGGGCCATAACTACCCAACAAGTAGGGGACAAGAGGGAGCTGTGGATTAGAAAGGCCTTCCTTTCATGCACGCATAGGGTGGAGTAGTCACTCTGCTTAATCTCCCAGGACTATAGTTTAGGAAATGGCTTGTATTTAAATGTGCAGTAGTCCAGCAAGGCTTGCTTGCCATGCAGCTGATACAGGGGGCTTTTGCTATGGTAAGTGTTTGTGTTGGAACATTCTCAGCTAGTTGCCATCAATTACTCAGGGTTATTTCTTGGCCAGAGGCTCCCTGTTCCACAAAGTATGTCATTCTATGTTCACAGAAATGGGGTTTACAGACCTACCACTAAATTAAAACGGGTTCCTCCAAATTAAAAGCAGACAGGACAGATGTGGAGGGAAGAAACGGAGACACACATCTTTTGTGAATCAGCTCATCACGGTGCCAAGACTTGAAATCAGTTTTTCCTGCAGTGGCCTCAACTGTGCCACACCTATGTAAGCTATGCTAAACAAGAGGAGGATTCACATTTTACCACGTACTTCTTTCCCTTTGCCCTGTGAAGAAGGATAAAGAGCTACATTCGGCCTGGACTCCAAAGCACTTGATGTGTGCATGTGTGTGGTGGTGGTGGCTATATATGTGTTGTGATAGGCTCTGTATGTGTGAATGTGTGTATGTGTGTGCAATTATGAATGCATGTGTATATGGAAGTCGGGGACTGATATCAGCCTTCTTGCTCTTTATTTTGTTGAGACAGTTTTTCTGATTGAACATGGAGCTCACAGATGTAGGGGTCTTCCTATCTCCACCTCTGCAGTTCTGGGCTTGTAAGAGCTTGAAGCTGTACCTGATTTTATATCTGGGTACTAGGACAGGTTCTCATGCTTATACAAGCAGTTTACCAAGAGAGCCCTCTCCCTAGCTGCCAAACTGTCTTAACAGGGTAATATGATGCTAGCATTTGAGGATAGCCAAGTCTAGCTTGTGTCCCCATTGAACTATAGGGGCCTATTTAGGACATCAGAGAGTAAACCAACAGTATGTGATCCTGTTCCCCAACCTCTAGCACCTGTGTTCTTTGGGGATGGGGGAAGGAGGTTGACTTTTATAAAATAAGGATTTTAGTATTCATAATAAAAATTTTAGTTTTAATTTCTTGGGCAATTTTTAAACATTACTACTGATTCCTGGCTGGAATGTTTTTAAAGGACCCCATTACCATAATGAGAAACTCTTCACAGGGTCGCCTGCAGGCCCATTCTCTGCCTCTTCTGGTATGTTTTGCTGCCCAACCCTGTGCCCAGGCATTCTATTTTGCCTTTCATTCCTTCATACTCTGTATTCTGTTCATGACAGTCCCTCTGCTGCAGGGGTTTGGAAGTGATGTTTTAATTTTGCAGCGAGTTTTTTAAAGATATATTTTTTATGTACGTGTGTGTCTATGTGTGTGTATGTGTACTATCTGCATGCAGAGATCTGCAGAGGCCAAAAGGGGGCTAGATGTACACACTTTCAGATAGGGATGGATTGAGGTGATGTGGGAGCAAAAGAAACCACCTCCATGGAAGCAAATTGTCTAGAACAATGAAAAGCAGTAGTGTCTCTGCAGGCGCCGAGACTACACCAAGGTAGACGGCACTTCAACATTTCCTAGGACAGAAGAGGGAATGTGGGGGTGGAAATTTTATCTGCAGATGTGTTCACTGTAGCACTAGAGCTGAATACTGCCGGTGAATTCCCTTATCACATGTGGACTGCTTGTTGGGAGTCTCCTGGCTTCTAAACTGACTGCAGACATTTTTATTACTCTGTTGGCTTTCTTAACAGACCTGTGTTTTTATCAGTATATGAGTCCAGTCTGGTGTTGCTTGTTTGTGGCTCTTTTCTTTAGATCATTAACCCTTCACAGGCAGTCATGAGATACTTGCTGTGGAGATGGCACTGAACACTGGTCTCTGGCAAGAGTCACCAGGGCTCTTTACCATGGAAGTATTTTTTCAGCCTGTGTTTTTAACAAATATTTTCATAATATATATTTAGTGATTTTATTCATGTGCATGGAGTGTGTGTGTGTGTGTGTGAGTGTGTGTGTGTTTGTGAGAGTGTGTGTATGTGTGTATGGAGTGTGTGTGTATGGAGTGTATGTGTGTGTATGGAGTGTGTGTGTATGGAGTGTGTGTGTGTGTGTATGGAGTGTATGTGTGTGTATGGAGTGTGTGTGTGTGTATGGAGTTGTGTGATTACTGGTACAGTTTACTTCAAATCATTTTTTTTTACTTCTAAAGAAGTACTGTCATGCTCAGACCAGCGCTCAGTTGTAAAAGTACTTGCCCCGAAAGTATAGGACCTGTGTTCAATCCCTCAAACTCAAGTTCAAAAGAAGTTTAAAAACAAAAAGGTAGGTAAGTTGTCTTGGGCCTGTAATCCTACTTCTTTCTGAAAAGGGAGACAGGCAGATTCCTGTAGTTGGCTCCTGGACATTCTAATCTACTTGCCAAGATGCAGGCTAATAAAAGATTATGAATCCAAAAGCTAACAAATAAAGAAATAAGTAAAGCAAAAGGTGACAGCACCTACCAGAGTGCCTGTGGTTCACCTCTGACCTCCACTCACAGACACACGTGTATGCATGCCTTCCCTCCCTCCCCCCACTTTCTGTCACTTTCCTGAACTTCTTTATACCCCTTCATTTCTTCCCTGGGACAATAATTTATCTCCCTTGATAGCATCTCCTACTGTGGACATTTTATGCAGATGGATTTAGGTAACGAGTGGCCTTTTGTACCTGACTTCTTTTATTTGTCAACATGTGTTTGGAGTTCCACCTTGTTGAACCAGCACCAACACTGAGTTCTTTTTAATCAAGCAACATTCCATTTTATGAGTATGCCATAATCTATTTGTCCATTCACAAACTGAAGAATATTTGAGTTACTTCTGCTTTACTGCAGTAGTGTTACTTGGGATATGAGTTTTTGCAAACATAACTTCTCATTTCTCTGAGGGACAAGCCTAGTGGTAGAACGGCTTATTAATATGAAAATTCTATCTTTAATATTTCAAGGCAACCATCATATTTTTGACTGAATATTACCCAACAGTCATCCTTTAGTTCTCAGCTAAAATGCAGCTTCCTAAGAAGTGTTTTTCTGCCACTCTACCCTCTTGATTCATACTCTGTTATGTCCTTCAATGCTGTATCCCAGCAAGTTTTTATGCTTTTATATACATAGTACTTTTATATATTCCTGTTTCCCAATAGGATTTCCAATTAAATGCCCTCTGCCTCATCACTGGCTAGCAGAACTCATGCTGATAAGGTACTATGGTAACCACTCTTAATTTAAGAGTGCCCAGTGAGTCTACTTCTCAATAACAATCCTCTTATGTAATACCATTTCCATAGTGTGAGCTCGAGTTATCAGCAACTAAGTGACTTGAACCCTATGGTCATCTTCTCTGTCTTTTTTTCTCATGACTTACTTTTGGGGGAGACCAATGATTATCTCATAATGATGTTATTCACTTGTCAAGGAAGCAAGGCTTCTTGTCAACAGCCATGCCAGAGAGTTGGTCCATAAACTGAGCTCTCAGATGATGACAGCTCCAGTCCAAGTATTGATAACTGCTTTACTAGGGAATTCTGGTTATGCTATAATAGCTGCTTATTGTTTTAAGTGACTAAATTTTGAGAGAAATTTGTTCTGGAGTAGAAAACAAGTTATGCTGTATAAAACCCACTAGTAGAAAATGATAAGTTAAAAGAAAAAAAACAGCAATAGGAAAAGGACTATATGCCATAGGCTTGTCATGAATGAAGATATCAACCTGTATTTTTAGATAATTATTATGCAATACATGTTGTGTGGACTTAATGTTCGCATTTTCTTCAACTTATATGCTGAAGTTCTATCTTCCAGTATGGTGGTGTTTGCAGCTCAGGTCTTCATAAAGTAGCCTGGTTTGCATCGTTTCATGAAGGTGAATCCCTCATGGTGGAATGGATATCCTTACAGGAAGAGAATAGCAGAGTTCTTTCCTTTTTCTACGTATATGCACCAAGGAAAGGCTGTGTTGCACAAGAAACCATATGTCTACGAAAACCCACCATCAGGGCCCCACCAGGAACCATATCTGCTACCTCCTTGACCGTGGACTCTTCGCTGTCTAGAACTGTGAGAGGTTAATATCTGTCAGAGCCCCACCCCCCTTTATCTCCCACCTCAGTTTCTAGCATTTCCTCAAGAGGCTCAAGGAGACTAAGACTAAATCTCTCTGAGTGCTCCCAACCCCAGCAGATACAGCATGACCAGTGTTTTGCTGGTGGGGAAACTCAGGTCCAAAGACAATAGAGATGAAGAGTAAACCTGTGTAATTCTGAAGCAGGAAAAATAGACAAATAAACTTGCCACATGGCTATGCAGAAAATTAGCTCATCTGCTCAAGGGAAATCTAAGTTGTTTGGGGACCCAAAGCAAGAAGTAATGTAGTAAATCAGCTATATAGAGGAGCCATGCCGTTTCAATTTTAAGGTGTTCAGGAGTTTAACTACTGGTACACACTAAAAATTTAACTGAAGTGAAATTTGCATATAAAATTAACCACTTTTCAATGTGCACCAGTTAGTAGTATTTGGTGACTTTGTCTACAGTGTCATCTGTCATGTCCAATTATTCCCAAAGTACATTAATTTGGGAGGGGGAGTTTCAGAGTTATGTTTTCCACACTCCTAGTCCACAGCACATTGATGTCATCATCAGAGCACCATCCTTTCATCAAGTCCCATTAATTGTTTTTTTTTGTTTTTTTTTGTTTTTTTGGCAGGGCTAGAAATCGACCCCAGGACCTTGCACATGCTAGGCAAATGCTTTACCACTAAGCTGCATATCTACTCTCAACTTACTTCTGCTTCCCCTCCGTCCTTCCTCCTGAATCTCTTCCCCAACCTCACAAATACACAGTATCTCCTTTCTTGTTCATATGAGCTTTGGATTATAAAACCCTCAAGTACTGCCCAACTAGCATCTTTTATTTCTCCCTCAGTGGAACAGGTTTACCCAGCCATCTGTCCTTCAGGAGGCACCTCTGCTCCTGTAGAAAAGTCACTAAATGGCAGAGAGCACTACTTCTAAACCAGGGCTCTGCACAGAACAGGCAGGGCTTGGTGCAGCATGCAGTGTGTTTCATAATCATAACCAAAGCTTATTGGGCTCATCCACACACAGTTGCTTACATACTGAGTGTGACTGTTGTCTCACTGTGCTGGCCAAGCTGAAGAGCTGTGGCAGAGCCTGTAGAGTTGGCCGAGCTCCAGATGCATACTAGTTTGCTTCTTCCCAAAAGAGTTACTGAGCCCAGCTCAAGACAGTGATCTGTCATCTTTCATGCTGCAAGGCCCTTTGCAAATCCCTTTACCTTCTGAGCCTTAAAATCTGCTTCCTGACTTGAGCCCATCATACTGAAATAGAGTTTTGACATGGTGGAGGGACAGAATCCACTCCTACAAGTTGTCCTCTGATGACCACTCTTGTGGTGTGGCACATGCAGGCCTCTTCCATACGTGCATACAATAAAGTTTTTATTTCTGTCGGGTTTTCCCTTTCTTTTTATCTGCCTAGTGCAAGACGCTGCAGTTTTGACATAAAATATTTATGGGCAAGCCCGGTGTAAGAGATACAACAGTGAAGATTCTTTTGTAGAGACAGACTGTGTACTGTGGCAGCCTTCTGCCCGCTGGCTCAGACTGACTGTGTCGCTGCATTAGCCATGGAGATGCCATATTGATCTGCCCTGGAAACTCTGGGACAGACAAAGTGCCCCTTAGACACTGTCAGGACCTCCCCCTTCTGGAGCAGCTTATTATTTGGTAGTATAAGAAGGATAGATCTTGGAATTAGTTTGAATTCCAACTCTGACATTTGCTGCGTGACCTGTTTTTAGCTACTTAGCCCTTGTAAACCCCAGTGTCATCTTATGAGATGTATTTATCCTGATATTCTATGATAAATGTAAGGAAAAAAGATAAGATGCGTGGAGAAATCCTAGTCAGAAATACGTGGTATCAGCTATGAATTAAAGTTATTTATTTTATTTTATTGAGATTATTATAGAATTACATCATTCTCCCCCTTTATTTCCTCCCTTTATACCCTCCCATAAACCCCTATTTCTTTTTCAAGTTCATTGTGTCTTTTTCTCATTAGTTGCTGTTGCATACGTATTTCTAGGTCCATATGCAGAAGCTGCTCACCCCCATCATGTTACTCTTACGTATGTTTCCCCAGCATGACTGTCTAAACATGAGGTGAGCAGGAAAAAGCAATAGGCATAATAGTGTGGATGGGGGAGTCCTGGAAGACCTCAACCCCACACAAAGAACTATAGGCAACCAAGGGATGCTAAGAGGAGGAGAAAGAAAGAATCTTCGCCAGAGGAGAGCACACCCGTAGGCTCTTCAAAACCAATTGGTCAGATTTTACTTTATTTTTGCTTAGATTTAGGAGACTTTTACAACTACATAGTGAGAACTCTTGAAAACAGGGCCGACTAATTTGTGTTTCATGGCTGTTTTACACATGTAGCCTGGGGACAATTTTAATGCAGGCTGTGGAGTGCAGGTGCTTTTTGGCCATGATCCCAGGCCATGAGGTCAGGTGTGGAATTTTTCACTTGGTGACCTCATGTCAAGCTCAAGGAGTTTCAGGTTTGGAATTTCTGGGTTTTTCTTTTTTAAACTAGAGCAGTTACACCTGTCTTTAAAACCCTTGACATTGCATCCAGCAAGTCGGAACTACACAAGAAATAAAAGTAATATTAATGCAAGGGAATCCATATGACACTTGATATGTATGCCTTCTTCCTAACTCCCTACACAGAATATAAGATTTCTGAGTTCAGGTTATTCAATTTTCTTCTTCCCTGTTTGGATACTGCCACTGAGGCCAGTTGTTGTTGCTGTTGTTGGAAATCTGCTACTGCTATGATATGATTCAGGGATATTTAATGTTTATCCTTGCCTCAGAATAACGATGTCCACAGAAGCCACCTTTGGGGTCAGAACAACACCATTATAGCTACTGAAAATTTCAGGCTGAATAGCATGTCTGTTAACCATTGTCTTCTGCATGATTAACCAGGATTAATCAATGCATCAGGTTTGTCTTGAAGGGAACGAGGCAGAGATAAGGCTTACAAAATGTTTACAATGTGTGCAACAACTTATTGAAAATAGATGTCAACCTCAGGGGCCCCAAGAGGAGAGTCAGGAGGCTTCTTTACCAGATACCAACCTCAGCTCAGCTGGGTTTCTCCCCACTCAGTCTGTGTGACTTAAAAGCAGTTTCCTAATCTCTCTGACATTCTATTTGCTTATCCAAAATCAAGGCTGAAATGGACCAACTTCTGGGCTATTGTGCACTTCCATATCTAGCTTGTGTTCTGCCATGGAAGAGGCATTTGGTAAAAGCCTCTCTTCTAGATGAGTTGGTGCAGGGTCACAGTGGATACGGAGAGTGCCTTTGACATCACACATTATTGCTTAACCTTGCAGCTGTCATTTGGGTTAGGGGGTCTGTGTGAGGGCAAGACAAAGGAGAAGGGGGAGCCCAAAGGTAAGGCTACATTGATAACAATGAGATACTAAGGGACCATGTGCAGTGGTTCAAATGATAAATGCACACCATAGGCTCAGGGATTTAGGTGTTTATCTTCCAGCTAGTGGTACTGTCTGGGGAACTTATGGAAGCTTTGGGAGGTGCAGCCTTGCTGTAGGAAGGATGCCACTGAGGGTGGACCTTGAGGGTTTCTATCCTAGCTCACTTCCAATTAACTTTCTCTGCTTCCTGTGCACAGTCAAGATAAGATCTCTTAGCATCTTGCTCCAGCTGCCTGTTTCCTTGTCTTTCCCACCATTGTAGATTCTTTTTTTTTTTTCAAGGCAGGGTTTATCTGTGTAGGTGTAGCCCTAATGGTCCAGGAACTCACTCTGTAGATCAGGCTGGCTTTGAACTCACAGAGATCCACCTATCTCTGCCTCCCAAGTGCTGGGATTAAAGACATGAGCCACCACCTCCCAGCTTGCCATCATGAATTCTTATTCCTCTAAAACCATATGTAGAAAAGAATGATTCATCTCTGTGTTGCTTTGAGTCATGGTCTTCTATCACAGCAACAAAAATGTAATGTAATTTGAATGTAATATAATGGATATGCCTTAGAACCTACCAGAGTTCGCAGGCCAGGAACACAAGAGAGTTTGATTCAAGTCAGAGGTATGCTGAATCAATTAGGCAGGGATAGTGTCTGAAGCATGACATCGACCACAGCTCTCAATCAACACTGACCAGGGGCCAGGCACAGTGCTGAGCAATTTCGACACACTCTGGACGAACAGCGTGAGTTGGGCGGTCTACCTTGTTTACAGTAACAACAGCTGCCCTGTATTGGGTTGCAGCCTTAGAATCAGCTCTGGCTGATAGACAATGAATAGACATGCTAGGAGCTGAGGCTATGTCAAGAACGATGTCAGCCATGTTGCCTCCTCCACCCCGCTCTTTCCCTACTGTGGCTAACTTCAAAGGCACAGGTTGATTGATACAGTGATGTCAGAAGAGGTAAAGATCCCAACTCTCTGACGGAGGAGAAATCTCTCCTACATGAATGAGACACCAACTGTCATTATACTAATTCATTGAGGAGTCAAGGTTTCTTTCTCACTAGAATACAGCTCAGGTAATCCTTACAAACATGATTATACTGGCTGATACCAGTTTAATGCTTGCTACTACAGATTTCACATATTTTTTAAAAATTTCATTTTATCCCGTTTTTTTTCCATATAAAATAATGGGGGATTACTTAAGACAGTAATCACATAGTGGGCTGCTTCAGAACGGAGTTGGGATATAGTATTTGGGCCTTATCGCTGCCCTCTGAGACAATGCACTGAGTTGCTTCTTTCCAGAAGGATATATAATGGAAAAGTTAAGATCTTGGGGTCCCTGAACTCAAAAATGACAGAACAATGGTTCAAAGTCAGGTCTATCTAGGCTCACATTCTGTGACCCCCTTCATGCTCTCCTTTACAATTTTGGTCCAGGTTAGTCCAAAGAAAGTGCAAATCTCCCGTTTCAATTCACAGCATCCTCCCTCTGCCCCCCCNCAACATGAAGGATGTGAAAGTCTCTGGAAAAATGCAGAGTGGCGTTTGGAACCTCAGTGTGGGCATGGGTGGGCAATGGGGTGTCTGGTTTGCCTTGTGTTTAAATTCCTTTCCAGGGATTGCCGCAGATACGCAAGCCTGTCAGTGACACAGACATGGTGTCGGGGCAGCGCTTTCACCTCACAGAGTTTCTCTGTGCTCTCTGCTGGGGTGCAGAGCTCAGCTACTCACTGTAGGCTCTCCCTGGAGAGGCTGCCAGAGCCACTTTGGACAGCCGTACTGATTTTTCAAAGCCACGGCCCTGGAGCCTGGGGGCTCTCTTTGACTCATATTTCCCCTTTCGGTTTGTAATGCCAGAAAGGTCCAGGGAGGCAGCTGGAGAGGCAGGCACCGATCCCCCTGAGAGGGTAACGAGGAGGAAGCCATGGCTCAGAGGGAAAGACAAGAAAGGAATGATGAGGGGAGCTGACGTACAGGGGCACAGGTGCCAGGCAGTATGTAAACCACTCTGTGGACACACTATTATGGGATGGATCTGGAGATGCCGAGAGGTGAGTGTTCAGTTGGTTTAACAGCGCAGGAGGCCGAGATTCAGAGGGATTCCATGCCTCATCAAAGACACACATCCTGGAGTAAGAAGTGCTATCAGAACCCTGAGACTCTTTCTCTGCACAGCTTTGCTTCATTGTGCTTTTCTGCATGGGGTCACTAGTACAAAGAGTTTGTAGGAGTTCTTAATTTTGCCAAGAACATTTGAGTATGTCAATATCTGATTCTTAGGAAAGTTCTGTGAGGTGGGAAGGGCTTGTCTTATTCATAGTTAAGGACTCTGAGACCCAGGAAGCCAGCATCTCATGGGAACTTCCATACACAGGCAGGGAGTAAGACCCAGGTGTTCTAAAACCTAGTTGGACACCTGCTCATGAGACCCATAACTCTCTTCATGGAAGTATAGGATTTCTAGGGAGCCAACAGCACAGACCTGAGCATTGGGACCGTCAAAGACATGAGTCGTTGCTCTCCAGCTCAGGATGAGCCTGGCCTATAGCACACAGTACTGTGAGCCTAGCTTTTTTAACCATAAAGTAAGGAGAATATTCACTCCTCCCTCCTAGCTATTAGAAGCATCTAGTACAAGTCTGAGTATGGCCAGAGCTCTGTGGGTAGAAGCAGCTAAGGTTCTTAACCTATAAAATCTCTTTACCTGACTTTTACTGCCTAAGAAAAATCACACTGAAGAAAATCTGTTATGGCTAAGATAGTGCCAGGGACTGCTGGCAGTTCCTGCGTGTTAGAGATTTCTAGGGGACTTTGGCCAGTGCTGGCTTTGTGAACTTGTGGAACATAATAACCTTTAGTGCCTCTCCCTGGCCTTATGAAGGTGATGTTGGAGTGGGTGTAAAAGACCCTCCGAGCACACCGTTCTCCAGTCCCACAATCGGCAGGTCCCTAGGAGCTGTGGTCCCTCTCGGTGGCATCAGCTGCCTTTCTGTTAAGTGTTATTCTCTTTGGTCTTCTGGGAGCCCCACCAGCATCATTAATCAAAGCCCTGCGTTGCTGCCGTGTACTGAAGCATCCTCCCCGCCTCATCAATCATAAAAGCTGTAAAGAGTGAGCTTTGGATTGCTAAGGAAAGCTCCAGACAGCACCAAAAGAAAAGGGGGAAAAAAAACCTCAGTGTGGAGGCTGGGGAAGAGCTTAATTATCAGCTGGTCCTTGGCCCATCACTCACGCTGGAAATGTCTTTACAGCTTTATTTGGGTTGTGTCTCTTTTTAAATCCTAGTAAACAGCCGTTATACTAAAGACCCTCATTGCTTGGCACAGGGAGCCCCACTGGTTTTCAAGCTATTATTTTAATAAGGCCTATTTTACAATTAAGGCACCATGGGCTTTAAATTACATATAAAATAAAATGTGGAAATTGAAGCATTAAGTGTGTGGCTGCTGTTAGAGAAACAGCAGCCGCTCTTTGTGGTGAAATGCTGTCTGGTATAAAAACGAATAAAACAGAAGGCTGGGATTGTGCATTACCATGATGAAAACAAGAGAATAGTGCACACGTACCATGCATGCGTGTGTGCGTGCACACACACACACACACTCACACACACACATACTCACACAACCATAGAACACCTACTCAATTAAGATTTAAGGTCATGTGTAGGTGAACCATGATGATGATGATAATGATGTCACCAATAATCACCTAATATTTTAGAGCTATTGTCTCATGTAGCCCAAGTTGACCTTATATTCACTAAGTAGCCAAGGATGACCTTAAACTTATGATCTTCTTGCTTCAACCCCCCCAAGCCCTGTGATAATGGATATGCACTACCACACCTGGTATTTGGGGGTGTTTCAGGCTAGAACACATAGCTTTGTGAATGCTAGGCAAGCACTCTAACAAATTGTGCAATAGCTTCAGCCCTATCACCTAAACTCTTGGAACACTTGTTCCCAGCTAGGCACCAACTGAGAACTGTTTCTTGTTCAGTGTCATCTTGTCAAGTTTAAGACAAATATGGATTTTCATCCCCAGGGCATAAGGGAAATGGGGACTTGAAAAGGAGATCATTTGTCCGTCTTTTGTCAGTGCCAAGAACAGTGTTGGGTAGAGGGGAGTCCATGAGCAAGAGGAACGCTATGGCCTTCCCTTTATGGCAGTTAAAAGCTATCAGGGGGTTGAAATGCTAGAAGAAAACTCTGCCAAGATTGAGTCTATCCAAGGTAAGGCTTGATGGAGAAGGGGGAGGGGGTGTGGTAGTTGACATGAATATCAAGTTGACCTTGTTCTGAGCCATGCTCTGGGTGTACTTGTGAATGAGTTTCTAGATTGTATTAGCTGATGTGGGAAGACCCACCCTAAGTGTGGATGGCCCTATTCCATTGGCTGGGCTGCTGGACTGTATAAAGAGATGCAAGCCAGCTGAGTACCATCATCCCCTCTTTCTGCTTTTTGGTTATGGATGCAATGTGAGCAACTACCTTGTCTTACAGCTGACACACCTTTCCCTGAACCCTGGAACTATGGCCAGAATGATCTCTTCCTTCTTCCAATTTATGCCAGGTATATTGCTGCAAGAGCAAGGAGAGCGAGTGAGGAGGGAGGGCAGGTTTCTTTTAATCAGGGTGGCCAGGGAATACCTGATAAGGTGATGCTGCAGCTAAAGGGAAGGAATGAGGAGAGAGAACCCAACTATGAGATGAGAGTCAGCAGGGGCCATAGGCTGGCAGAAGGGAAGCCCTGGGTGGCTTCAAACACAGGGAAACAACAAGGTCGGGGTATCAGATGAAAGAAAATGGAACAAAATGAGGACAGAGAGGCAAGCAGGGGTCAGTGCCTTCATGACCACAGCAGGTAATTGACTTTTTTCTCAGTCTTGAGAGAGCTGTGACCAAGAAAGATGAATGCACCAGTTTCAAGTCAATGACTTGGGCTGCCAGTGAAGAGTGGATTGGAAATGGGTCAGGGTAAAAATAGGGAGACAAGTCAGACAGCAGCCCAGAAGGACCCAGAGGGTGGGCCACGGAGAGAGAAGCTGGGCGTGGTTCAGATTCCTTTTTGGATGCAGACATAACAAACATCCACCTTCCGTGGCCTTCTATCAGATTCCCCCCAATGTACTATCACCTGGTCATTGTCCTCGCAGAGAGGAGTGCGTTGGTTCCCTGAAGAAAAGGTTGCATGTCCCAAACTCTTCCGTTTAAGCTGCCGCCAATTCCTTTGTAGTTGGCATTTCAGTTCAGAGGAGGGAAGAAGGTTTGGAAGGTTCTTTTACAAGCAAATGAGCTGAGTGCCAATGAGACCTATTAGCCTCTGTGAACAGCAGCCTATAAAGGGTAACACTGGAAGCATCCTTTATGGAGCATGGCCACCTCAGGGGCAGAAGGTCTTAAAGAAACTGCTCTGGAGAAAGTATAGAGCTTGCGTCTGGGCCGGTGACTGAGGACAGCATTGAGGCAAGTCTTTCTTCTCCATCAGCTCATGAACATCCTCTATGAGGAACAGGAGGGTGTGACCAGCTGTGTCATAAACTTGGAAGCTTCCCCATGTTTTGTCCACAGAGTTCTGCTCCTGGGTGGTACTGAGTCAAACTTATCAACATCTGCCGGATGCTCGGTGGCTTATGGAAAATGACTTACAGCTTTAGAGGTTGAGTCCTGCTTTATATGTTTCCCTGGCAACCACAATGGAGATCCAGGGATGCAGTGATGAGGTGGAAGGTCCTTCCAAAAGGAATGGTCATTTTGAGCTCCCTTACTCTTCAGTAACAAGAAATCTGCAGGCAGGTGTTGGAAGAGGGCAGATTGGAACCTTCGGGAGATACTCAGGGTAGATTTCTCTCCTTTAGTCTTCCCTGAGAAGATAATTGGCAATATCTACTTGATTGTTTGTCCTTCCCATCCTTTGTAGAAGTATCTTAAAATTGATTCTCCTACCTGCTTTTTTTCATACTTCCTGGTACAGAAACTGCATTTTGCAATGTGACCACTGTTGTGAATTCTGCTGATGGGACACAAACCAGACTCATTCTACTAGAACAGTAAGACTGAGATTAAAGTCTCAGAGGGGCTGGTCTCTTGAAAAGACAAAATAAAATCCTACTAGAAAGAACCATATTTCCCATAGGTGGTATCAGAGAAGTCAAGGCCATGCACACACTTGGAAAGGTCTTTGACCTGTATTGTAGAGGTGTGTCTCTCATGACTGCTTATGTAATACCACAAGGAACACATGTCTGTCAGGTACAATAAAGGCAGAGACTCGGGGAAGATGATTTAAGGACCAGTTCTATCATGTTGGCCAGAATTAAATTAGGTGAGTCAAGCCCTGTAAAAACTTCAAGGAAAAGGGTCTCTCTAAAAGCTGAAGAGAAATGGTATAGTGTGTGTGTACAGCCTTACTTCACCACACACCACACAAACAAAGAGGGTCAGTCTCCAAAGGGACCAGAAAGGAAGTAGGCGTATGCCACAAGCAGTTTCCCCAAGACAGCCTCACTTTGCAAGCTAAGTCAGTTAGTGACATCACTGAACACAGACAGTGAGCAGCACACAGACTGCATCCTCTGCATGATGAGTCTTGGAAAATCTTGAAGTCTTGGTTTTAAGTCCAATTCCTTTTGCTTATAGGGAGGCGAAGTTCCACCAACTTACACGGTACATCCTATCACCAACTGTCATGCAGACAGTGGGGCAATGGTGCAGTAGAGGTTGGTTGGATCAAATTTAGAGACAAAATTTTGCATGCCACTCACCAAGAAGAAAACGTTCAATAGAGTATTTTATTTATTTATTTTTAGTATGCACTGTGTCTTTGGAAAGATTATATTCTGTTGCAGTTGAGACAAAGGACCATGGACAAGAGAGGAAGCCCACACTGAAGCTCAGAACAAGGGAAAAGAGGATGGTTTGTCTGAATGGGTGAAATGGGTAGCATTGGAGAACCCTTCAGTGAGAGGAGGGTCCTGCACTCCTAAATATTTTGCCACACCTATGCTGACCTTTGAACCTCCAGCCTAGACTGTTCTGATGGTCATGGACCACACCTTTACAGAGTGTCCTGACCTCATCTTTTATCTCATCTTTGCCAAGTTGCCAAGCTGCACCCAGTGCCCCAGACACTGTCTATTACAGGGTGGAGGCTCCCTCTGCCTCTGTGTGCTTGGCTTTCTCTTCCTCGGGAAAACTTCTCACTCTTCAGCACTCTGCAGTTTCCCCTGTCCCGCCAAAGGTAATCAGCCCTTCCTCTGTGGTACCACTGTCATGGCATTTCTGTCTTGTAATTGTATTTTTTGCCACTCTTCTTTGCCTTTATCTGGCTCCTGACCCTTACCTGGGAACTCTTTGAAGGTAGGAATTCCTATTACATTGAGGTCCCCTTTAATTGTCTTTTATCTGATACATAGTAAGTGCTCAGTGAATAACTGAATAATGAAAATCTGCTAGTGAATAGTTAAAAAAGGATGTCATCATCAAGACTTAGAAAACATCTAATCTGTTCAATTGATGTCATGATTGGGCTGAATAGAGACAGGTTTGTTACTGTGACTGAACTTATTTCATTTTTCTTTATGGCACCACCCAGGGATGGTTTGGGTTCTTAGCTCTTTCTCTGGACTTTGAAGTCCAATTCTCCAGCCTAAGTTTAGTCTTCTCTATCATCTAATATAATTTATTTTTCTTTCTTACCTTCAGAATCCCATACTCACATGAACATACTTATTTATTTGCCTGAGAACATTGGTTCTGGTGAAGAAAGAACCCTTCCTTCCTTTGCCTCCCAGCATCCTCTGCTCCACAGTAGTACTTAGACTAAGTCAGTGCTCATCTTAGTTACACTTGCTTTTTAAAGGACGAAATTGAGTCAGTGTGTATCCTATTGCTATGTTGCTTGCTTGCTCAGACATGCTCCTCATCTTAAATACCCCTGCCCCCAGAACGTGGTTCACGTTCAT
Source organism: Bramus lutescens (assembly GCA_001685075.1). Lineage (NCBI taxonomy): Eukaryota > Metazoa > Chordata > Mammalia > Rodentia > Cricetidae > Bramus > Bramus lutescens. Next base: position 198,533 of record LOEQ01000724.1, on the reverse strand, counting down.
TTAAAAACTGATCGTGTGGCAGTAACCAACTGGAACACTAAATTGTGAGGATTCAAACTGGGACTAATAAAAAAAGCAGTCCATGATGGATTAGTGATGTTTGTCAGGAACACAAGAAGAGAGGGTGGTGCTGCATCCATAAACTAGACAAATTCAAGTTTGTCTTGAATTTGAAACAATGCTTGATCATATTGTTCAATCCATAAGCATCAGTGCAGAGAGGTAAAAAATAAAAGCCCGAAGGGTGAGAATACCTGATGTACCAAGAATTTAATTTTGAAACTAAATGTAAGTGGTTCTATGGTAAATCTATTTTAAACCTTCATTCCAGCATATAAATAAATTTGATTATCAATTTCACCTGCCAAAACATCAAAGTAAAAACTACTTTCTTAATTGTAATTCACATAAATTCAAGTACTTATTTGTATTGTTATGATTTGAATATTGTCTTTGTATGCGCTCTCAAGAATTCATGTGCTGGAAGCTTGATCCCCAGTGTGTAGAGTTAAAAGGCGCCGGCAACACTAGGAGGGGGAGTAGTTGGGATGCCAAGGTGTTGCCCCGGGAGGGAATCAATGCTGGTCAGGCTGGGAAATTTCCACCAGAGTAGATCACTGTTCTCTCTCAGTGTTCTGCCTTCCCATTACTCAAACTCCCACCATGGGGATGCAGTTTACCATGGGAACATCATCCAAATTGAGCAGAGGCTGGTGCCAAAACTGTGAGCTAACGCTTTCTTCCTCACAAACGCCCATCCTCGGGTGTTTTGTTATAGCAAATGATAAGGTTGCCTTAGAACAAATTGACTTGAGATACTCTATAATATTCATTATGGCTATCCATTAGTTGGCAATATTCCCAGCATCACTTCCACTAGCAATGTGGCAACTATGTCTTCCCAGCCTGGTGAGTTCCCTCATAAGATTTTTATTGGCCAATGAGATTGTGAATAGAGGTGACCTGGATTCCCTTTGGGTCAAAGCTTCTAGGAGACAGGTGCATAGCTGCTCTTTTTCTTTTCGTCTCTGAATGCTACCAGCAGAGCTCCAGATGGTAGGCTTGTTGAGCCTGGATCCCTAGCTGAAGACAGCCTGGAGTGAAGCAGAGCCCTGGCTGATTTGCTCTGGGTGCACAGCACAGACGGTAAATAAACCTTGTTAACATTTTTAAGGCACTGAAACGTGGAAAGTGTTTATTTTTGCCGTATGACTCGACCCTGCTCTGACTGACAGTCTCTACACTGGGGATCATGATACATCACAGTGTAAGACAGAGATAAGGTTGTCCCCAAGGACCAGTTCCTTGGCTTAGTCTGCCGATCTCCAAACTGTGGCTTCTGTTCTTCTGAAATATTTAGGAAAAGAGTCAATAGAGGGAGAAATGAAAACGCTACCACCCACTGCTCTTCCTCCAGAGCCTGTTCTCCAGTGGAATACAACTCAACACTCGTCTTTATAATCACCCCCAGGCTTTCTTATTTCACGCCTTTGTCCCCACTGTCTTCTCCCATCGGAAAACCTTTCTGTCTCCTGTGTCTGAGATAGTCCCACCACCCAAGGACCAACAATAATACCAGCTCTTCCAAATATCTTCTCACCAATTGGGAGGGCTGGCTCCCTCCTGTGAATGCTCAGAGGACTTTGTCGTCTTCTCTCTTCGCACATATCCCATTGTGTCCCAATAAGGTTTACTGAATGAGTATGTGAAGGAGAAGGAGGCAAAGGCAAATCCAGGGAAACATGGGCACCAACATGGAAATGACATTCACCAATCCTGGCAATGGGTACATGTCTGTTTTCTCTTTTTAGGTTTTCTCCATAAGGCTTCTTATTCCAGACAGCTTTTTAGTGCTGATTCCCACCCCTACACTCCCGACATGAACTCTTTTTCACTATTTCTTTTATTAATTTTCCCCTTTGTGTTCAGATAAATGTATCCTTGTTGACAGGTGTACTTTAATCATGTGTCCTGATTGAAGTCATGCATTCAGATTCATTTCCTGCTCAAGATACTTTCTAGGCCTCTAAGATACACATAGAATTTGATAGATAGTAACCTCAACTACATTAATGGGTCTTCTGAAAGATACACCAAACTCTGGGACTCGGTATAAAGTAAAAATTTCAGGTTTCTTGTTGAAAAATTATGGAGAATTTCAGGATGGCAAGAGATGAGAGTGAAACCATCACTTCTACCACACATACTGCATAGGTCACATGCATAGTGAGTCAGCCAGGCCAGGTGATATGAGTGTGCAGTGTCTTTTATGATGTTTGCATGTGCACACATGTGCCACAGCATATGAAAGCCAGAGGACAGCTTGTAGGAGTTGGGTTTCTCTTTTAGCCTCATAGTCCCTGGTGAAGGACAATTGTATATAATCTGTCAATTATGTTTTAAATAAATGCTGATTGGCCAGTAGCCAGGCAGGAAGTATAGGTGGGACAACCAGACAGGAAGAAGAGGCAGGTCGATGAGAACAGGAGAATTCTGGGGAAGAGGGAAGCCCCCTCTGTGTCTTGGCCCAGACACAGAAGAAGCAAGATGAGACTGCCTCACTGAAAAAGGTAACAAGCCATGTGGCTAACATATACTAGAATAATGGGCTAATATATGTTTTAAGAGTTAATAAGAAGCCTGAGCTAATGGGTCAATCAGTTTATAATTTATGTAGACCTCTGTGTGATTTCTTTGGGACTTAATGANTGGCCAGTAGCCAGGCAGGAAGTATAGGTGGGACAACCAGACAGGAAGAAGAGGCAGGTCGATGAGAACAGGAGAATTCTGGGGAAGAGGGAAGCCCCCTCTGTGTCTTGGCCCAGACACAGAAGAAGCAAGATGAGACTGCCTCACTGAAAAAGGTAACAAGCCATGTGGCTAACATATACTAGAATAATGGGCTAATATATGTTTTAAGAGTTAATAAGAAGCCTGAGCTAATGGGTCAATCAGTTTATAATTTATGTAGACCTCTGTGTGATTTCTTTGGGACTTAATGATTGCAGGAACCGGGCAGGACAGAAACCTCAGTCAACAAGCCCCAGAAACTAAACTCAAGTGGTCAGGCTTGACAGCAGGTACTTTTACCCACTGCAGCATCTCATTGGTTCTACAGTCTCTTTAAACCAGACTGTGGGTCATGATTAACTCTAAATATATATTTGATCCCCTCAAAACTGGGAACACTTCTATCTGCCTACCCCAATATACTGGGCATGTGCTAACCACTGTGTGAGGATAGACAGACATACAGCTAATCAAAGAGTTTGATGACCTACAAGAAAGTTCCCTATGGAATCTCCATTCTCTGCAGAGAGGATGGGAGGCATCCTAGCACCCAACCAGCAGAGTCACTGAGTGTCCCTCCACCACCCTTCAAGATGCCAAGGAAAGGTTCTGACCTGTCACCATTCATTATCCTTTAGCTGATGTGTTCATCTACCAGAAGTACTAGCTATTTCTCAAATAGAGTTAAATATCTGGCCAAATCTTCTAAGAATTGGAGTCTTGATGACCTACTTTTCTCTCATCTTAAATTTTCTTTTTCGACCTCAATCAAAAGAAAGCTGGGGTTTCCTTTTGCGTGTCTTGTCTAACTCCTCTGCAGTTCACTTCCACGTCAAGGAAACAGAGAAGCTGTGGAACATTCTCCAGGAGGGCAGGCCAGCAGGAATTCCCAGCATGGATCTGAAATGTTCTGTGATCTGCTCATAGCTCTGCGACAATGCACCATCACAGGGAAGAACTACTCTACCCCACTCAGGATTCCACAGAGCACTAAACGGTTGCTGTGATGACCTGGAAACCATACTGCTGGCTTGGTTTGCCCCACAGCTGATGGATTAAAGAAGTTTGTTAAGTACAGAAGAGATAGGTCAAAATGTGGTGCCTTTGATCTCTGTGGGATCAAGGTTATATCATGCTCTAGTTGGATAGCATGGCCATTTGTAATCCCTGTTTTCTGATGTTTAGACAGGTTTCCATTCTGGTTTTGCTATATCAGTTATACCATGCTGTATTATTACTAATCATCCATGGACCAAATAATCTGCCCATTTCAATGGTGTGGTACTACCAGCTTGTACTAGCTCATAGTCTCCTCCCAAGTCTTATTCATCAATAGGATATTGACATTTGCAGCAGGCCATATTATCTCATGAAATTCATCATAGTTTCCAAATTGGGGCATTTTTGATTGTTTAATTATTAAAAGATTTCTCAAGACAGTTTCTATTTGCTGTTTAAAATCTTGGAGTTCTTCACGGCCTTTTACTCTTGAAGTACCTCAGGTTTAGAGATACATGCTCTAATAACAGGTTTATTCAACAAATACCATGAATGAATTGAGAAACAGAAGACTCCTGCCTCTAGCACCATCGAAGATGTGTGATGAACTGATAAACTCTCTGAAAAGAAACAAAAGGGTTCAAGAGATTTCACAGTGATTAAGAAAGTGTGCTGCTTCTCCAGAGAACCTGAGTTCAGTTCCCAGCATCTATCTGGGTGGCTCACAATTGCCTGTAACTCCAGTTTTAGGAGATCTGGTGTTTCTTCTGGTTTCTGTGGGTACCAGAACATATGTGGTGTCTTTGACTCCTCTGACTCCTAAAATCCTTCCTCTCCTTCTTCCACAGGATTCTCTGAGCTCTGCCTACTGTTTGACTGTGGGTCTCTGCATCTATTTCAGTCAGTTGCTGGGTGATGCCTCTCTGATGACCATTGAGCTAGTCACCAATCTATGGTTATAGCAGAATGTCATTAGGAATAATTTCATTGACTGATTTTTTTTTCTTTTTGCCAGTCATGTTTGGTTCAGTCCTAGGTCTCTGGGCTGTTCTGTCTCTGGGTCCTGGGCCTCCAGGCAGTGTCAGTCACAGGCTCCCTCTCATAGCAAGGGACTCAAGGCGAACCAGTCATCGGTTGGCCACTTCCACAATTTCTGTACCTCCTTTACTCCAGCACATCTGTGGGCAGGACAAATTGTAGGTCTATGGTTTTGTACTTGGGTTGGTATCCGAATGATTCCACTCAAAGTCTTTCCTGGTTGCAAGAGATGGCCAGTTCAATCTAGGGTCAACCTCCTAGCTTCCTGAGAGTTTCTATTGCACAGTAATTTTAATGATGTCATTGTTTTTAACAACTGAGTAATACTCGATTGTGTAAATGTACTACATTTTCTTTACCTATTCTTTAGTTGAGGTACATCTAGGTTGTTTCCAGTTTCTGGCCATTACAAATAAAGCTGTTATGAACATAGTTGAGCAAGTATCCCTGTGGTATTACTGATCGTCCTTTGGGTATTTGTCTAGGAGTGGTATCACTGGGTCTTGAGGTAGATTGATTCCCAATTTTCTGAGAAACCACCTTGTTGGTTTCCAAAATGACTGTACAAGTTTGCATTCCCACCAGTAATGGAGGAGTATTCCCCTTATTCCACATTCTCTTCAGCATAAGCTGTCATCAGTGTTTTTAATCTTAGCCAGGTATAAGATAGAATCTCAGAGTCATTTTGATTTGCATTTCCCCAATAACTAAGAATGTTGAACATTTCTTTATGTGGTTCTCAGCTATTTGAGATTACTTTGTTGAGAATCATCTGTTTATATCTGTAACCCATTTTTTAACTGGATTATTTGGTTTGTTGTCTGGTTTCCTGAGTTATTCATCTATTTTGGAAATCAGACCCCTGTCAAATGTGGGGTTGGTGAAACTCTTTTCCCATTTTGTAGGATGCTGCTCTTTTCTTTTGACCGTGTCTTTTGCCTTACAGAAACTTTTCAGTTTCGTGAAGCCCCATTTGTTAACTGTTGATCTTAGCACCTATGAGATTGGTGCTCTGTACAGGAAGTGGTCTCCTGTGCCAATGTATTCAAGGCTACTACCCACTTTCTCTTCTGTGAGGTTCAGTGTGACTGGATGTTGAGATCTTTGATCCACTTGGACTTGAGTTTTTACTCAATTGATAGATATGGATCTATTTGGATTCTTCTGCATGTGGATAACCAGTTAGATCAGCACCATTTGTTGAAGATGCTTTCTTTTTTCCATTACATAATTTTGGCTTCTTTATTAAAAATCAAGTTTCCACAGGTGTGTGAATTTACTTCTGGATCTTTGATTCTATTCCATTGATCAACCTGCCTGTTTTTTTATGCCAATACCATGTAGATTTTTTAATATTACAATTATTATTCTGGATGGCAATACTTCCTGAAGTTCTTTTATTAAACATAATTATTTTAGATATCCTAGTTTTTTTCCATATGAATTTGAATATTGTTCTTTCAAGGTCTCTAAAGGATTGTGTTGGAATTTTGACAGGAATTGTGTTGAATCTGTAACTAGCTTTTATAAGATGACCATTTTTAAAATTATGTTAATCCTACTGATCCACGAGCATGGAAGATTGTTCTATCTTCTAATATCTTCTTCAATTTCTTTCTTCAAAGACTTGAAGTTCTTGCCATAAAAGTCTTTCCTTTGCTTGGTTAGGGTTACACCAAGCTATTTTATAATGTTTGTGGTTATTGCAAAGGGTGTTGTTTCCCTTATTTTTTCTCAACTTGTTTATCCTTTGTATCTAAAGGGTCTAGTGATTTTTGCAGTAAATTTTTAGTGTCTTATGACAATAAAACACTTTGCTGCCATGTCTAAACTAGTCACCATGAGAGTGTGTGTTCTTCTCCAGAGAGACAGCATTGCTAGCATTCAAGTCCAAGAGTATTTTGAATAACACTGGCTGTTGTCAGTCATCCTTGGAACAAGTATTGAACTCTTGAAGCGGGTCAAAAGGTTTTGACTTTGAGTCTGCTAAAGAAAGATGCCACACTGGGTTGCGAACACACCCTCTCAAGCAACATTACCAAATGAATTTACACTCAGTCATCTGAATATGCAGTCTTGATTTTTTCCTTAATCACTTTGGAAGCTTTTGGCTACATCTGACACAGAATAAGGATAGAAGAAAAGTAAGACTGCTGTGGACTGAGGACCTCATAAAGATCTGATATTTATGTGATTGAATCACATCAGCTCTCTGATTATATGTTTTATAGTTTGCTACCAACCTTGAAGCGTCACTATAGGGAGAGACAGGTATATATGGGACTATATCTCATGTGTAGATCCCAATGTAAACTGAAGCTAAGCCTAGCTCTTAGCTCTGCTGCACCTCCATTAACCCCACATAGAATGAGGAACACCTGCATTGCTTCAGGGCAGGGAAAACCCTGGGTCTCAGGAAGCAGAGAAAAAAAAAAACAAATAACTCCTATTCCTTGAGAAATGATGCCCAAGCAGGATAGACAGACTTAGAACAAGCAACATTCAGATAAAGGGACGGTTTTTAACTGCTGTGCTAAATCCAATCTAAGGCAAGTGCAGGGTGCTGTGAGAGAAGAGATCACCAAAGGAAGTGAAGTTTAAGCTGGGCAGTGAGGAATGAACCTGTCAGGGAAGAGAAGCCAGCTGTTGTAGGGGAGAGAACAGTCTGTGCAGAGACCTGGAGGTTCTGCAGGCATTGGCCATTCTGCTTAGCAGATTGCATGACACATCTCTTCATTGCAAAGTGAAGAAAGTGAAAAGGTCAAGTCTAGAGACCAGATGTCCTGACTCACATATTGTGAGGGTGTTCCTCAAGACCCCCCTGATGCTTTGGAATTCCAGATGTGTCTGGAACAGGCAGAGAACTTGATGCCTGGGGTGAACAGCAGGGTATTGCTTTCTAGATTTGATTGTGAGCTCGTGTTTAACACACATACATGCACACACACTGGAGAAGTCTTCTGCATGGAACAATGTGACTAGCTTCGTCTTCTGTTAATCCTGAATTTCATCACCTCTACTAGGCTACTTGGCACATGTTCCTTGAAAACTGTCTCACCACACCAAGCTCAAAGCCCTTCCAAGTTGGGCTAAGGGTCAGTAGTCTTGGGACCAAGAAAGCCCAGTTCACTCTGCTTCTCCACTGCTTTCCGATCCTGTTGCTCTGGGAGAAAGTCTTTAAAAAGGATCCCTATTTTCCTCATTTGTAAAGTTTGGATAGCTACATCTCCTTCCTGGACTTTTGCTAGGCAGAGCCTATTTTTTTTTTGAATCCCTGGGCACTTTCTGGTGCATGGGAAGTCTCAGGAGGATACATTTGGCCAGTCAAGTGCTTTTCTTCCAGCCCCAGCCCTAAGCATTGCTAGAAGCCCAGACATTCGGGGTGCCTGTTGCACCCCTTTGGTCTACTGCACTGTAAACTTTAGAAAGTCTGTTGGGCAGCTATTATATTTTTCATTTCCCCAAAATTCTGAGATTTATACATTAATTTTTAATGAACAAATATTTGCTGATCTCCTATACTAAGCATTTATACATCACAATTATGTTTTTTAAAACTCACTATTCTCCTGGCAGGAGAAGATAAATACTTTAGCTAAAGCAGATTAGCAGTTTCTGAAGTATGCTAGAAAGTGATCAGTGTTATTAAGAATAAAACATCAGATAGTAGAACTGACTAGAGTAGATGGGGTAATGCCTCTGAAAAGAGGTCATGTCAGCCACACTCTGCAGGATGACAGAGGAAGTCAATGGTATCTGTGGAGTGGGGTGAGAGAGGACATCCCAGGCAGGGGGAATAGGAATGTGGTTGCCAGAGAGGAAGAATACCAGGAAAGCTTTAGCAAGATGAGAAGTCATGGTAGAAGAGACAGCAAGCACAGGAAAAGACTGTACTATTTATTACCACCTAGGCATTTCTCTGTCTGGATTTGACCCTGACTTCATTAATTTGATAAGTGCCTTAGTTTGCCTCCTATTGCTGTAATAAAACACTGTCCCAAACCAATTTGGGGAAGAAAGGGTTTATTTCCTTATAATTCATTTTGCAATTCCCAGGTTACAGTCCAACATTGAGGATAGTCAAGACAGAAACTGGAGCTGAGGCCATGGAAGAATGGTATTTATCAGCTTGCTCAGTTTGCTTTTTCATATTACCAGCACTACCCATTCAGGGATGCAACCACATGTATTAGGCGGATCCTCCCAGGTTGGTCATTAATCAAGAAATCTGATTGGCTACAGGCAGTCTGATGGAGGCAATCCCTCCATTGAGGTTCCCTCTTCCAAGATGACTTTAGATGTGTGTTGAGTGGGCAAAAACTAACCAGTCTATTAACAATGTGTTAGTTTTCTGCTTCCTTCATATCAATATGCTGTAAGCCATGATGTCCAGGAAGAACTCAGGAGTCAAATGAAATTACATACTATTGATCTCTCTGCCATTAATCTAGTGAGTTGTTAAGGATATCTCTTAATTCAACCCTCTCTCCTTGAGTAGCTGTCAAGACACAAAACTGTACAAGTCCAGACAATGTTCCTACTTGTGTGCTACGTCCATTGTAACCCAGGGCCCAAATACTTTGATTATAGTAGCATCCTAGGCCATTTTTGTATGTGTACCTACTATTGTATGTGTACCTACTATGGTATTGTTGGATGTTTGCCAGCAACTCAGGTCTCTCCTCACTAGATTCTAGCAACACTTTTCCCAGTTCTCCACACATTATGAATGGCTCTGAGGAGAGGCAGGAAAAGTCATTCTCAGAGTTTCACTCATCTGCTTGGAAAGATATGAAGTATTCCTGTCATAATTTTTGGCCGGTGGCAGTGAACACTGGAGCTGTGGTATTTGGAAGCTTTTCCCTGTGAGGTAGGAGAGTACACAGAGACCACAGCTGTTGTATCCTCGGTGTCTGTGCCTGTTTGAAGATGGGGATGTTCTGCCCTCACCTAATAAAATGGTATTTGGAAAAGGGATTTTAAGGAACAATCGAGTTCACTGAGGTCATATAATTGAGCATCCAAAATGGGGTTGTGTCTTTAAAAGAAAAGGAAGACTAGGGGGAACAGATGATCATTTGAAGGCCAGGAAGATGGCCATGACTAGAAACTGGATGAACCAAGCCTTGGTCTTGGACTTCTGACCTCCATGACTATGGAAAATACGGTCTGTTGTTTAAGCCACCCAGTCCTTAGTATTTATTTATAGTATCCCATGGTAACCAAAGAAGCTTTCTGTCTATAGAATCTGAGGATGAAAGAAACTTACTTTAAGAGCTGTCCTGTCAGGGTGTGTGTAGGCCCGAACTGGATAATCATGGCCATTGACTCCTAGTTTTGTATCCAGAGGTGGAGCAACAGAGCCAGGGGAAAGCACTTTGGCACTGATCATGATTCCTGCATTATGCTGTTTTCTGGGAAAGAGAATGATGGTCTCTAAAGCAGTGTGATCTAGAGAGAGATGAACTCTAACATCAATGCCCCCCGCACCAGCACAGTCACCTGATTGTCCCATTTGGTGGCAGACTGGGTGGGGGTTTGTCTTTCAGTCTGATGGCATCCAAGCTTAGTTCTCACTAGTGTTTTACTCCATGACCTTTTGATGAATTCCTTTTCTGTACCAGCCAGTTCTGTTGCTTGCTTGCCACTGGGAACCATTCCTGAGACTGGAGATAAAACCTCAAGAAAACAACAGCCAATTTCAAAAGGCAGAGATGGAAAGGGTGTTGGTGCCCATGCATTGGGCAGAGTGGGCTGTTACTAAGTATTTGGAATTCAAAGGTTTTGTATTGTTTGATATATGGCATCCAGTCATCATAGCCTTCAGGATATATTTGTTTGAAAGATAGAAACCTCAAGAGTGCGACATTGTCGAAAGCACTCCTCAAATTTTCCCTGAAGACAAAAAATTGGGAACATGCTGGTGAGCACAACGCCAAGCAGAATGTGCAGACAGAAGGTGCAGCGTGGAGCCTCAGGACCTGAACTCTATTGTATTGGGGTCTCCTAATCTCCACCTCTGCTTGAATTTCCAAGAGACTGAAGAGACTTGTTTTTGCCTAGAGTAGTCTGTGGAAAGGAAATAGATATTTAGTGGCCAACTTTCAAGACCTAAGACTGTCTGGGTATCTCTTCTAGTTGCAAACGATGCTTGTCTAAGGCAGTTCTTCCTTGGTGAAGGTCCCGAGAGAGTTGTGCTGTGATGTCTTCATGCATCTCTTGTTTGTAATGAGAGAGAGAAGAGACTTTTTAAGTGGCTCCTGTAATGAACAATAAGGTATATTCTAAGCATGGACTGTGCAAACTGTGTCCTCTGGTTGTGTATCCTTGTCCTCCATATTTATCTCTGTGCTATGAAAAAGGAAGCGGGATTTATACCCATTTTACAGATGAGAAAAAGAAAGTGCTGTGTAGTTAACTAACTTGTGCAAGGCCAGCAGACAGTGAAGAGCAGAGGTGAAGAGGGATGGCTGATCCAGAGTAGCCAGTCCTTTTAGCACATGGGTTAAAGCCGCTAGCCTTGAAGCCAATGGGACACTTGTTAATGCCACCCTCATTAGGTGGGAGCATTGACCGGCAACTTCAATTTTCTCATGGTTACATTAAATAGCATCTATCCCTACTGGGGTATGAGAAGAATAAGTGGTTTTAATGCATGAAAATCTAGGATGGTGTCTAGCATCAGGCAATTGGTTGATAAAAGATAGCCAATGTTAGTAACATTATTATAACTTAGAGAACAGAACACCTGGCATTTCTGGTCTTTTCTTTCTTAATAGAGTCTAGGCCCTCTCTTGAAGAGTTGAGACATATTAAGCAATTATTAAACTTCTGATAAGTAAATGAATGAATGGTACCAGAATTTTTTATTTTAATGTGTGTGTGTGTGTGTGTGTGTGTGTGTGAGAGAGAGAGAGA
>LOEQ01000724.1:162871-173340 GCA_001685075.1 Bramus lutescens | reverse complement strand
ACATGCCGGCTGTGGGGTACTGGGTGGGACAGAAACCCCAACAAGCCGGCCCTTCATGCTATAGACCTTTTTATTTATTTATTCTCCAGTGAGGTTGACAGTGTCCAGTGGTGCTATTACACATGTAGCATGGAACAGGGACCTGTGAAAACAGCATCCCTTTGATAATGCCTTCTAACACCCAGGAAGCTGAGGACGTTTGCAGCATTTTCTTCTCACACATGCTTTAATAACTGAAAACAACCTAAAGAAGCAAAAATATCAGGGCCAACAAATTTCAAAGAGATTGGTTTTTTCGCCTCTCACTTAAAAGCAAATTATAACTTTCTAAGCAAGCAAACCAAAAGGCTTTTTATGCATATTTGATTAGCTCATTTCCTTTGATTTGCTAGAGTGATGTCATCGGGGCCCAGCTGTTGGTCTGTTTAAGTGATTTCCCTTCCTCGGGTTTCAGCCAGTCATTTCTACCCCTAATGGAATTGCTTTGAATGGAATCCAGAAATTTTTTTATGGCTCACCTCTCCCATCAGCTGATACCCAGAACTCCTTGGGAAAATGAGGAATGGCCACAAAGGCATTTAAATGCCCAGCAAGGAGGAGTCTCTTTGAAGTCAGTCTGTCTCAAGTGTCTTAGATTCTCCTCCGTCCATCCTAGAAATAATTGTGAGAGTCTGACGTAGACAGGGGGTTCTGAATGTTTCTCCAGAAACAGGCATGGCCTGCCTTTCTCTACCCCACATGTACTTCAAATGTCTAATGTAACATGAACGAGTTGTACAGTGCGCAAGAGCCACAGATTTCAGATTCTGCAGGCCATTCCACAATGGAAAACCACACAGAACTAGAAAGACATGGAGGAAATCTTTGAGCTCACTTGGTTTTGTTGCAAACTTAGTATTGCTGTATATATATATATATATATATNGTATATAATATGTGTGTGTGTGTGTGTGTGTGTGCTTAAAATGCAACAAATGGGTGCTGGGAGAACAGGCTGTCTAGTGCTTTGGAACAACATAGTGTAGCCACTGTTACATGCTGCTCATCTATGAGGCCAAGATTTTGAAGTCTAGACAACTGTTGATAGCCTGGGTTGTTCACTGGTTTGTGCAAGTCCTGGGCATTGCAGGCAATTTAGCAGTGTTGAGATACTGTTGAACCCACCTATCTCCCACTACATTAGACAGAAGTAAAAATTAAACTATCTCCCCAAATTCCCATGGTTTTCTGAGAGGTAGAATTGGCCTTGGTTGAATGTCACTACAGTAGATTCCAGGAAATACAGCCGTCAGTATATGGGGTGGGAACACTTCAAAGTCAAGGAGAAAAACTCTTTGCCAGAGTTCACCTCACTGTCTCTGTGGTACCTATACTTTGCCCGCATCTGCTTAGGATGCCTGAGTTCTACCCTCTCATCCTTGATCTCAAGTTCTCTAATCTAGAATGCCTTCCTTCCCTCTCTTTCTTTCAGGGATGCTGGTAGAAGTTATTCTTGACTGTATCCTCTTTGCTTGCAAGCCAGAGATGGAGGATTAGTACTTTGTTTGATTTTGTTTCTTTCTAGTCCCTACATATCTTACCTTCCAGACAGCCACCATGTCACTCAAACTCCAACAACTGCCTCCCTTTTCTGACCTATCTGTATTACCCACATGGTGCTGAGCTACAACCAGATTACTTTAAACTAAGCCTCCCTAGTGAGCTGTCTCCACATCTCTTCTCTCCAATTAGAGGAAGCATTCTTGCAGTAAGGAAATGACACTCTCTCATGCTCGCTATCTATTCTCTTTGCTATCAAATGTCCAAGAAATGTGCATTTTCTGGTTTGCGAGGATTATTATCAAAACTTTAGAATAGGATGGGGGAATCATTTCCTTTGGGATGGCCTCATACTCATATTTTAGGTCAGTCCCAGCTTCAGATCTAGTGCTATGATAAGACAATCTGACCCAAAGAACAGCTTTAGAGCATGAAAGAGCTTGTTCCATCTTACACTTCCAGGTCTTAGTCCATCATCGGAAGGAGTCAGAGCAGGAAGCTGAAATAGAAAGCTGGGGTGGGGCATGGCTCAATGCGTTCCTGCTTAATTACCTTTCCTATAGAGTCCAGGACCTTATGCCTAGGGAGTGGCTCTACCTATGGTGGGCTTAGTCTTCATTCATCAATAAAAAAGTCAAGACAATCCCACCCAAACATGCCACAGGCCAGTCTCATCTGGGCATTTCATCAGCTGAGAAGCCCTTCTCAGGAGACTCTAGGCAGGTCAAGTTGTCAGTAGAAGTTAACTATGAAAAGATCTCCTCCTCTTTCAGGTCACTGGTACTTAAATGAAATGAATTGGTCCCTGACAGACTCCTAACACTAAGAATAACTCTTTGAATGAACCCTCTATATGACAGCTGCCTCTGATATACTACATTAACAAAGTTATTTGGGCGAGGGATCACAGCTTAGGAAAACGAAGCACACTTGTCTTGCCAATGTCCTATCACTCAGTGATTGAGATTATAAAAGCATTATGCTGAGTGAGTTACATGGCCTTCTCCTTTTAAATGGACAAATATTAACCTCTTAAGATAATAAAGCCCTGAGAGTAATGGAAAGTGTAGCAGAAAGGAGGGAGTTGAAAACAGAGATGGAGCCTGCCAGGCTTGGCTTTGCTCGCTTGTGCTCCACTTAAACCTTGTCATGAGATGAATAGTGTGCCAGCTGAGGCACACATGATTTACATCCTTCTCAAGTATGCCTTGTGTCAGTAGAGCAGTGGCTCCAACCCATGACAGGTTCCCCAGGACTGAGCTATGGCCACAGAAGTGTTCAGTCAGTGTAAAATCATGTAGCGCCCATGATAGGATTATGTGATGCTTATTACAGAGTCTGGAGAGATAGCTCAGCAGCTAAATGCAGGTTCTACTAGCTCAGAGGATCTAAGTTGGTTCCCAGCTAAGGGAATAGCTCAAAACCGTAATTCCAGCTCCATGGAATCTGATGCCCTTTATGGCCTCTGTGGGCAATGCACTGCCATGGATTGCATCAATGCATAATTATAAAAAAAATCTTTATAAAAGAACTTGTTGCTTTAGGAAAACTGTCCTACCTCTGTGAACTGTTTCCTGTTTACTTGCATAAAGGGACCCAAGATATGTTCGTTCCATTTTATTAGAAATTATGAAGACTGACTTTAGCAGGAAAGACTGATCCATAAAGGATACTGGCTGGTGATGATGGAACTGGAGAGAGTCAACATGAATTTCCCATGTTGATCTTCAGTTGCCAGTGGCAGTCAACCTTCCTAATGCTGTGACCCTTTAATACAGTTCTACATGTGGTGACCCCCAACCATAAAATTTTGTTGCTACTTAATAACAGTAATTTTGCTAGTTATGTATCATAATGTAAGATCCAATATTCAGGATCTCTCATATGCGACCCCTGCAAAAGGAATGTTTGATGCCATGACCCACAGGTTGAGAGCCACTGATTCAGACCAATGACCCTCAACCATAGCAACTGGTATATATTTGTATGTGGTTTGTTGTGTAGTGGATTCCTCTGAGATGGAAACATTCCATCCTGTAGAGGAGCTCCTTAAGCAGGAAGGTAAACAACTCAAAATAACTTCAAGAACTCTCTAAAATTGACCAGACTCATGAGGCCCCTCCCTGCCAGAGTAAGCAATAAAAGCTGAGAATCCCTCTGAGACCCAGAGAAGCCAAGCTGCAAAGAAGACTCTGAGACCAGACCAGCTGCCTGGAGGAAGCAGAAATGAGCCAAGCTGCCCAGAAGAGGTTTAGACAATTGAGGCACCTGGAAAGGCTGTTCAGCTCTCTGCAGGCTGTGCAGTATGCTCCATGTTCCCAGCTTTTGTGAGCTGTCACCCATGCCGGGGTGGACCTTGGTGATGCAGCTGTCTCTGGGTTGTTCCTGTTCCTGTAAGTAACTCCTCACCCATAGTTCTGAAAGTAACCACAATAAAGCTCATGGCTCACCAAGTTGGGCTTCGGTAGTATTGGTAATATCCGACTTCAGTCTGCCGTGGGTTCCCTTTCTGGGGTGAGTACACGTGTGTGTTGCATCTCCCCAGGAAAAAATTATGTCACCCAATATGATGCCACAAATAATGTGTGTTGAAGCACAGCACAGCAATAGTGAATAACTTACTATCCAATGGAAACCAATGCTCTTAGGTGTTTAAGTCATTCCTAGTGTGGAGTTTGACCTTTGCTCCTAGGTATGCCCATGCGAGTCAACAGTGATTGTTTTAAGGTGAAAATGGTTTGAAACATTTGTGACATGTCTCTCTCACCACAGTGACCATAGTGTATGCAATCTAGTGAGCAAGATGCCGTTAGAGGGGGAATTATTTTCTGCCAACTTCCCAGCTTTGCGGACTCTGAAAAAGCTAGTTAAATAACGTTGGAGAACCTTGGTTTTCACATCTGAAAAAAATGAGGACTATAAGAGAGAGGATTGAGAAAGGTGAGTCAGTAGTAAGTGACCAAACATTGCCAACTGTCAACATTATCACTTTCTGCACACCTGAGACTGCCCCTGTTTTGTAGATGTTTTCAAACAATGTGCCAAACAGAACACATGTTCAGTTCATGCCAGGATGTGTGGTTGTAGCATTATTTCCTATCTACTCTGTATATAATCCTGAAATATCAGTTACTTTTCTCATGACTATGACCAAATACCTGGCAAGGCGCAACTTAAGAAAAGGAGGGTTTATTTTGGCTCACAGTTTGAAGGGGGTCCATTTCCCCTTAGGAAAATGGAAACGTTATACTGAGGACTTGCAGGTGTTTGATATTAAGTTTTGTTGTTTTGGCAATGGGGCAAATATCAAGTCTCCTTCTTGTGGTTGAGGTGGCTCACTGTTACCAGGACCAAAACAAACAAGCTTTGGGAGGGGCTTACTTAATCAGCAGTTCAAGGTGGAAATGACCTTACCAGCTGCTTGATACAAAGTTTATTGATGTGATCAGCATGGTGTTCACCTACTTTGCACCATGCCCTGTCCCTTGGCGCGACCTCCTACATCATGTGCCACATGCTCACGGGATGGTTTCAGTAGCTCTAGAGGGACATTCTTACTGATGCTCTTTTCAGAACTCCTAGCCGGCATCTCATTGCTTTGATGAGGTCATCGTTCCATCTCTAAGCCAAACCAGGGTGATGCTGGATATAACTATGACTTAAGCTTAGCAACACGTTTTGCTTTGCTCCAAAAGCCAATGGTTTAGCAGTTACCAAAGCAGATATCCACGATAAATATCAACACTGGCCTCATTCTACATAGTGAGCATTAGTTGTCAGGTAGTTCGTTGTGTCCCGGCACTGTTTCATTCATTCGGAAGACACACTGAGGACCTGGAACAATGAATCAAAGCAAACATAGCCTCTGCTTGTAGAGAGGGGTAATATAGCACGACTTAGGTATTACCATCTGCATTTTAGGACAGCTGATGCTTCCTAATGTCACTTCAGTTCTCCACCACGTTTTTGTAGCTGAATGATAAACAGAGATTCAAACACAAGGCAGGTTGAATGTGGGGAATTTGGAGAATAAGCTACCCAAGACTAATCTGTTTCTCTGTGACCACAGGGTCCCATTGTGATGACGTCACATGATAAAGAAGAGTTGTGGGGCACCATTCCATATTAACGAGTCGCTATTAATTCTGTTGGGGTCTTCGTGAGAAATGACCACAAACCAGCCAGCTGATTGGTGGGGGTGTATTTTTACTTAACCTTATTTCTTCTCAATACTTTATAGCACCCAATTTGGTCTCAGCTATTTGGGCCTGGGAGAGTAACTTTTTGGAGAGACTTTATGGAGGCCAGTGACAACTCCATTGGCACCTTCTTCCAACCTAAGGAAACGGCAGCTAAGAGAGGGTGAAGAATGCTCCAAATCAACCCCGGAAGGAGAGCTAAAACCTGGCTTTGAAGCACTTAGTTTAGGTCTACTACTTGCATCCCCAGCTCCTGTCATGTTTTGTGATTTCTTTTGGCATTTATTTACCAATTTTCTTGAGTCTACGCTCATTTTTAGCAGCAACGTTTATCACGTGTGTAATTGAGAATATATGTGTTTTCTGAAGTACATTCAAATAAATATAAAACTAGGTCCAGGGATGTAACTCAGTTGATAAAAGTCTTGCTTATCTCACATACACAGAGGCCTGGATTTGAACCCCAAGAGCTGCATAAACCAGACATATTGGCACGTACCTGCCATCCAGCACTCATGAGGTGAGAAGAAGTTAAGGCCATCCTTGCTACATAGTAAGTTTGAGGTCAGCCTAGGATATATGATATCCTATGTTGGTATGCACAATCATGCATACATTCATTCATACATATACTTAAAATCTGAAACTCCACTCGTCAGCCCATTGTAAATATCTCATCATACACCAAGCCTCTGAGCAGCCTGTTCTATGCTCGGGACGTGTTTTACCAGTTAGTTGGCCACAAGAACCGAGGCAAACAGATAATTTTCTTGAAAAACATTTTTGTTGTTCAGAAGAAGGGGAAGGGTCCGCTGAATGCGGATGTAGTCATTTTCAGTTCCCCAGGTGTGGCCCCGATGTCAGAGTCTCGCCCTACCCCAAACTTACTTCCTGCCAAGGCATGTGAGGGAGACAGTCCTGCCATTTGAAGGCTAATTGAACTTTTCAAGCCTTGCTAAGGATTAATACCTTTTGTTGTTTTGCATCTTGGGTAAGCTTTTGTGTTGCGCCTCTGTGGTGGCTGTCAACATGCCTACCGTTCAAATTGAGCAATGCCTATTTTGGGAGAGCAATGTGAACCGTTTCAATGAAGCCATCGCCACCTTCATTTTACTCTGGTATAATTATGCTTGCCTTCTCCAGCTGACGGGTACAATTGTTACCCACCTCAGGCACTGAAGGACGAAATTCCCATCCCCAAGTGCACTTTTGTATCTACTTAGTTGAGAGTAAGGATTAGGGACACTGCCTAATTTTTCTGCTTTGGAACAGGAGAGGAAAGAGGCACACGGGTCTTTCCTCTTTCCCTGTGCAGAACACTCTGCCTCTTGAAGGTGGCTCATTTGTTTCCCCACTTAATGGCATGATTAAGAAAGTCTTTGTTCCCCCTCATATCCATTCTCAGTTGCTATGGTGCTCAGGGAGTTTGGGGACACTGGCTGCTGGCAGGCTTTCTTGGGAGAGAGGGTGTTCACTTACAGGTTTGGTTTTAATTAGATGTTTTATGAATGAATCCACCAAATTTGCAAAATAACATGATTTCTGACCCCCAAATCTGCATAAGACAGGTAAGCCAGGTATTCATTCCCATCAGTCATTCCAGTCGGAGTTTAGATCCTTTCTACTACAGCACTAACTAGTGTTCAAATCTGCTGCACACTTAAAGGACCCAAGGTATGTTGGAAATGAACCAATGCCCAGGTCAGAGACAAATCCCTTAAAACAAGATCTCTAGGGATCAAAGTCAGACATTCTCTTGGAAGCTCACCAAGAGACTTAAGTGAAAAAAGGGGGTGCTGTCTCCTCTGTAGGACTCCTGCTTCTGGATCCTCAATGTTGCCCTGGTGAAAGTCACTGAGATGGATGTAAGGTTTGATCTCCACCTTACTTGCTAGCTCTGACAGACAACTACATCTTTACAGACCTGTCCTCAGCCTGGTCTCCTTTGATTAAACCAGGATAGTAATGGTCTCTATTTGTGTGGTGGTTTTCAGGTCCCATGCTCTAATGTTTGGCGGTGTAGTCACTTCCTCTGCAGAGGTGAGCTCACACCTTCTGAAGCTGGGGTCATGATGACTCTCATGACTGAATGCGGGGGTCTTGCAAATGTCGGCAATAGTAAATGGTTTCAGAATGTGCAACCACCAAACTAATTCACAATTAGATGTGCAATGCATCCAAGGTGTTTCTGGCAATATATTGCTGTGAGGGATCTTGGAGCTTCCCTGCACACTTTGTTCTGCACATGCAGCATGTGCCCTTTGCACTGTACACACACTCATGCCATGCACACCAATCCATGTTGCCTGAAACCTCAGCTCAGAATAGAGACTGTAGGCTGCTGTGAACTGTAGCGTTTCTACTACAAAGTGGTTTTTGTTGCTCATCTAGAAGGCTGATTGTTTAATTAAAGAAAACAAAGACTTTTAATACTTTTCAGGTGCTATTCCTCAGTGTACAGATATCAAATTAGGACATCTTTTGATTATATTATGTTAGGATATTTAGAGTTTTATTTATTTTTAATTGTTTGTTGACTCACCAGTTAACTTGTTGCTCTTGTAGAAAAACAGGTTAAATTTCCAGTACCCACAAAGTGGCTTACAGCCATCCATAACCCCAGATCCAGGGAATCCCACTCTCATTCCTAACCTTGTGGTGGGTGGAAGCAGGGTTGCATGGGGCACACATATGTATATACAACTGAGACACTCATACATATAAAATAAAATGACTAAATCTAAAAGACATTCAAAAATTGCTCTTTGAGTTGCAGACTTGAGTTTCATCACAAACCATTTAATGCATTTTGGCTTGTAATCAGGACCTAATTCCCAACAATTTCTTTAATGGCCCTAAACATACTTCTGTCATTTCGTATTATGTATTTATGCAAAGGACTATTCTTAGCATTGATGATTATATAATCAAAACATTGACCAGTCTGAAAAATGGTAAAGATACTCTACATCCTGCAGCATTAAATATTCATTCAGGTTTTAATTCTTTCTGTAAAAATAAATCAGCATATCCGTCTCATTAGTAAGAATATTTGCTTTTGTCTTTAACAATGATAAAATTATTTATACATATATATTTATCTATGCTTTTAAGTTGTGTTTTAAAATAAATTTCTTCATGATTTATAAGTGTTTTATATCTATTTTATATCCATTTATTTGAGGTTACGTAAAAATTTTTCTCATGAAAAAAGTCATGTGTGGGAGAAGTTTTGGAATCTAGCTGAGTTCTCTGCTTCTGGACATCATTGAGTCTTAGCTTATTTTATATCCAATAGAATAACTTTCTTATTGATATTTTTTTATAAAAGTACCTGAGAAAAGCAACGCAAGAAGCAGAGGGTTATTTTTGGCTCCTGGTTTCAGTAAATACAGCCCATTTGTGTTGGAAAGTGGCAACCGGAGCTACTCATTCATAGTTGGAGGAGCTTGAGGTGGCAGCTTCTCACATCCTGGTGGATCAAGAAGCAGAGCTATATTAGAACAGGAACTAGGATAGCCTTCCAGGCCAACCCTTGGGGGCCTATGACATTTAACTATGCCTCCAAGGTCCCATAGTCTACTAAAATAATGCCACCAGCTGGGGAGCAAGTATTCAGACTTGCAAGTCTGTGGAAGACATGTCAAATTCAAGCATGACCCCACAACTCATTTTACAAAAGAGGGTGCCCACCTCGTTGGTATAAGCAACTGACCTAGAACACAGAGCTAAACCATGGTGTCTTCCTATTAGAACCAATCTCACCTGACATCATCATTTAAGTCCACTCTGTGACTACGATAAAGTACAATGAAAGCCAAGATCTCTCTGAAGTTTTGTCTAAACCTAAAAACATATTATAAAACAAACTATAGAAACACTAATAAGCATCCTACCCAGTGACTGGTACAAAAGATGACTATTTCTTCACTTACAGGTTTAGCCTTAAGTCTTCTCTAGATAAATTTCTTGTAATAGTTATAATAATAGTGCCCATTTTCTGACAGCGCTGAACAACACCTATATTATGTCCTCCTAACTCCACTATGGCTAAGCTACCCTGTGGTTCCCTAGTGTGTTCATCTACCTCTGCCACCATTAAAACAAACAAACAAACAAACAAAAAAACATACTTGGTTTAACAGCAGTTGTTTTCCTGTTTTTGTCTAGAAGACATTGGTACCTCTCCTACACAAAGTCCTGCAGCCCCGCTATAATATGATAACCTAAGGGATCTTAAAATTATCCATTCACCTTCACATTGCTCCAATAAATCTCTTATGCCCTTTCCATTCAGTCTTTGTGTTACCCATACACCTCATTTCCCATCATACTCTGCTAGGACCTTCTAGAATTCATGCCTTCTTTGTCTCTCTGTTTGTCTCTCTCATTCACAGTTGGCTATTTTCCTTTTTGTCATGTCTGTATCCTTCTTCATGACTCTTTCCTCCTCCCATACAGCCTGCTGTTTGACAGTTGACTTGCTATACACTAGCTGCCGTCCTCAGAGATACCCATAAGTTGATTCGTTCAGGATAAACAACAGTCTTTGAAGTGGGTTCTGTTATGATTGTCCATCCTACATCGTATCACAGGTGAGAAAATATCACAGGAAAGTCAGCGGATGTGCCCAGTTTCATAGTAGATGGCTAAACCACATTAAAATACAGTGGTTTGGGGGCTGGAGAGATGGCTCAGTGGTTAAGAGCATTGCCTGCTCTTCCAAAGGTC
>LOEQ01000724.1:144517-162800 GCA_001685075.1 Bramus lutescens | reverse complement strand
CACACAGACAGAATATTGTATACATAATAAATAAATAAATAAATAAATAAATACAGTGGTTTGCCTTGACAGCAAAGTGCTGCTAAGATTAATAAAATGCAAGTCTGTGGGATTTTTTTTAAAGGACTTTTGAAGATTGATGAGATATATCTCAGCAAGTAAAGGCACTTGCTACACAAGCCTGAGGATCTCAGTTTGATTCCCAGATCTCATGTGATGGAAGGAGAGAGTCAGCTCCACAAAGCCATCCTCTGAACTCCGCATGTGAGCACACCCCCCCACACTTATTTACAAATGCGATAGTAATGATGATGATAAATAAAATTTAGAGAAAAAGAGTATTTGTTGGTGGACTTGGTTTTTGAATCTCGATTTTGCTCCTCAAATCTTTTCTGTTGCAGTCCACCCTCAATGTGAAGCCCCACTGAATATTGTGTATGCTCAAGTGAATCTTACTACGAGTGACTCATAACAAGGGTCTGCTTAGCCCTGATTTCAAGCGGTCATTTGATATTTCTGATTCATGGTTTCCTTCAAAATAACTAATCTGCTTATTAATCAAAAGTGAACATAGTCTTGCTTGAATCTAGCATGCTTTATTAAAAGCTTGCAGAGTCATATGCTAACTTTTGACTATCAAAAATTGAATTAAGGCTGTATTACATGCTGAGTGTGTTCCAGAACAGCGAAGACTCTAGAGGGAACTGAGAACACATTGAGAAGCCATGGAATTTTAGGGTAGCAAGTGGTGAGTTTTTAAAATTAATTTTATTTATGTATGTGTGTGTGTGTGCATCTTTGTGAGTGTGTATGTGTAGTGTGTACGTGGGGTGATGGTGCCTACTCATGCCAGAAGGTATCCAGGCACTGTTGGAGCTGCTGTTAAATGCAGTTCTGAGCTGTCTAATGTAAGTGCTAGTAACTAAAGCCAGGTCCTCTAGGAGAGCAGCAAGTACTCTTAACAGCTAAACCATCTCTCTAGTCCCCTAAGCTAGCTACATGTTACCAGATCAGGAATGTGTTTGGCCTATATTTATATGCTTCTATGCCGCACACTTGCTATAGATCCATTGTTTTCTTTAAATCCATGTTTAGGGATTCCTTTCTAATATTTGTCTTAGGAGCACACCACTCCACAATTAGAACCTTCTACCATGGAGTCTAGCATCTGTCCTAAAGGATAAAACTTTTTCCATGAGCTCAAGATAAAAATGACTTAGAAAGTATTCCTGTGAGGGTATGTGTGGGTCCGTGCTTTCCCCAGTCTGTTGGCCACCAGGTCATGAGGGCAGAAGTGACAAGCAGAGCCTTCTCCAGCCTGTAGTACAATGGAAATACCCTTCTGGGAGATCAGTTCAGTGTTGGCAGCTGAACTTAATTCCAGAGTAGAGGAAAGTATAAGACTAAGGAAAGAGGCTGGGGCATCACCTAATTTGCATTAAGTGGCATGCTTCTATCATAAGGCTTCCTATGCGGCAGCAGGATCCTAGAACAAAGCTCCTGACATAATGTCGGATTACCATATGGGCAGCAAGGGAAAGTGCTAGCAGGGACCTGTATCAAGGGTCACTGCAGGCACCTGGGCCTAGATACGCTCTCCAAATAAGGTCAGATAGAGCACATGAAGCCTCTGCTGGAAGGCAGGGAAGAGTCCATGTCGCACCGAACTCAGAGAGAGCTGCCAGACCATGGTAGACTGCAACCTCTAACGGCAGGGCCTCCCAACAGATATAAAGTAAATAAAAGGAAAAGTCCTTGGCATACCAGCGGAGGCTCTGGACACAAAGATCTGTCTGAAGACTGAGCAACCTGTGACCTCGGGGTCTCAGAGAAACTGACACACACCCCTGCATGACTTCTCACTCTCACGTGACAGGAACGAGGCAGTATTCTTGCTTATGACGCTCCCTGTCCGTCACTCACAGCAGAGAATTCTCTTTACATCCTCCATCTCTCTCACCCTGCTATTTAGGGAATTCCATAGTTTCCAACTGAGGCTTCTGCGGTGCTTCAGCTCTGTGGGGAAAACAAATAGAAGTTATAAAACTTCAATCAAGACAGAAGAGGGAAAATGATGAAAAGATCTGCAAGAGAAGAGTGAGGTCCATCTTTGCTCCCACAACCAGCTCCAAAAAAAGGTAGTTTGGAGTTGAGAATGGGAAAGAGCCTTGAGTAGACTGGAGTCATCGGTGTGTGGAAGACGGTTTGCAGACACATGTGTTTATTTTCTCTGATGTCTTTCAATGCTATTAAAGCTTTCAATTGTTTTCCCCAGTGCAGTGGATGGCTTGTGTTTCTTAATGTGTATTGTTTGCTACACAAGGACCTGAGTTCTTAAAGCCTGTTTACTGGGAATTATATGTGCTAGGCTGAGCCCATGCTCTAAGGGTCAGATTCGGAAGATTGTCAGAATTGGTTTGAGGGTACCGTATGTGAAGAGGCCGATAGCTCAGTTTGGCTGCTGTGAAGAGAGGAAAGTTCAAAACCATTTAACATGCAACTTGTGAGAATAGAGACCACAGGGCTGGGGAGCTGACCCAGTGGGAAAAGTGCATGCCATATAAGCATGAGAGTCTGAACATGGATCCCCATCAACCATATGCTACCCCAGCAATAAGGGATCAGAGGCAAGTGAGTCCGAGGGGTGCACTGTCCAGGCAGGCTAATGAAATGGATTAGATAGAGACCCTTTCTCAAAATCAGGGTGGAAATGGGACTGGAGCAATGACTCAGTGGTTAAGAGTGCACACTGAGTTCTCTTCCCAGAACCGCTATCCAGTCACCCACTAACGCTAGCTCCATGCGGAGCTCCTACACACTGGCCTCTTCAGGTACTTGTATCCACACAGACATGCATAAGCAATTGAAAATGAACATAAAAATACTTTTAAAATTAAAAATAAGGTGAAGAGTGATAGATCTAGGCCTGACCTTAACTTTTGCCCTTCACAGGGTTGGGCATATGTTAGTACACACTGTGCCCAACAATACCCAAAGGATGAAAGACTTGTAATCATCCTCAATACTTGTGCAAAATTTCTGATGAGAGATGATCATTTACATGTGTGGGTTTGCAGGAGAACCCAAGAGCCAGGTCTCTTGTTTTTCTTAGCAGAAAAGATTTTAACTCTAAGCCAATGGAGAACTTTCTCTGAGTTTTTGCTAGAAATGGAATAATCACTAAAGAATAATAACTTCTTTGGGGAAGATATTCAAGCAAAATATTTGGGGAGATCCAAAAATGTACTGAGTGTGTGAATATGAATTCAGTTTACCCATGTTTGGCCAGAATACATACTTCTAGTCACAAAGATTCTTATAAAGAAGGACTAAGAAATGTGCACTTCCAAAAAAATGTGAAAATAATCAAAGCGTGGCCTATCATTCTGAGGGGATATTGCTCAGCCACCAAAAAGGAAGGAACCTGACGAGCCTTGGGTTTGTGCTAAGTGGAAAAAGTCAGCAACAGTGGCTGCATTCCCAGAGTCCGCATTCTGTCTACCTTACAAATGTTTCTGGGGATTAAGTGACATGTGTAAATTATTTAGTTCAGTGCCTGGACTGAATGAGTAAGTAGCAAGAGTTTAAAGATAATGGTGATGGTGATGATGGAGATAATGGTCCTATAAGGAGAAAAAACTATGAACTGGGATTCTATAAGGCCCCACATGTCTAATAGAAACGTGCTCAAAATATGGATTAAGCTCATATTTCCTGGGGTTTGTGGATAAGGATTATGGTTTTAGAAAGTAAATAAAATTAACATTCCTACTAGAGAATTAAAAGTCAAATGGATTCTCTGACATTTCTAGGATATGCAATCTTATGAAGTCTCAACTACATAGCTGCTTACACAAGACCTTAACAAGGATGGCACCTGAGGACACGCTAACACGTAAGGAACAAACCATCTCATGGAGCCCTAACCCTAAGCAAAGAACTGTGAGAACTAAGGAATTATGAGAGAAGTAGTCCTTCCCTGTGGAGGAGCCCCAGATTGACTGCGCTCAGCCCTGAAATCAGATACGTACAAGGAGCTCTATACAGGCTAAGCAGGTTCGATTTACATGTTTAGAAATAATATATATATATATGTATATATATATGTGTGTGTGTGTGTGTGTGTGTGCAAAGAAAACATGTATACATATGTTTTCTACAGACACGCACACACACATATGTGTGTATACAAAGAAAACTAGGCAAGAAGCCATAAATTTCAAAGAGAGTAGTTGTGTTACAAGGGAGTACTTGAAGGAATGAAAGGAAAAAAGGAAAATAATAATGATATAATTATATTTTAATTTAAATTAAAAAAAATCAGATAACTACAGGCCTCTCATCTTTCTGGTCCTCTCATAAGATACCGTTTAGGTCAGTTCTACCTAAGTTCTGTAGCGCTGTAAGAATGTAAAACAAAGGAGTCTCTTCCTGACATTGGGCACAGTTGGGCTGTGCCTAAGAGAGCTCTCCCTAAAACACAGGTGTATTTTCAGCCTGGCCATGTTGTATATATTCTACAATCAGCAAAACTGCACTGAAAGCCACCAAGCTTGAGGAAGACCACTCATGGAGCCTCCTGGGAGATCCAATCTCTATCATATACCTAAGAGAATAGTGTGGCGTATGTTTCCCAAGATTGTATAACTATGGAAAATGAGAAAGATGGATGATGCTTATCCTGCCAGAGGACCAGCTCACGGCTGTTGCTTGCTTTGTTGTAATCCCCTACCCACCCCCTCCACTTCAAAACAAAAGTCCAAGTCTAATTAAAATCAGAACCCAGTGTCCTATTAGCGCTCCGCTGGCAAACCTTGGCTTTGGCATTGTCTTTCTGACCAGACCACTGATTAGTGTTTATTGCTAGTCATCTGTGGCTGGAAACATGACCCAGGGAGCAGAGAGACCAGGGCAACGGCATGCAGTGTCATTGTTAGAATTATTCACAGTGTTTGCAGCAGGAATCACTCAGCCCTAATCCACAACCACAACAGACGCCTGAGCACGCCAAGTCCCATGTGTTGGCAGTCAGGCAAAGCTGTCTCCCCTCAGCACTTGGCAGGACTCCTCCCTGATGTCTCGAGCCTAGGTCCAGCCTAGAGAGGTAGGACATAAGAGGCAGGCAGAATAAGATTTTGCCATCTCACACAGCAACAGTCTCTTGTCTTATGCCTTCTCAGTACCTCAGTGAGAATTAAGAGTCTTGTTGAGTGAGGATGTGGCACCTTGTGGAACATGGTTCTCTGAGCATGATGGTCTTTTTTGCCTCTATCCAACCAGCTGAGACTACTCGCAAGTGATGCTCCAGATTGGGTTCCTTGTATCAAAGTCCCTTGTAGAAAAAGGAGTCAGGAAGGTTCATTAGGCCGTCACCCAAGATGTCATCCCTTCCTTCCTTCCTATGCCTCCCCACCAGCTTTATGTCACTTGTCCCAGTTTTACATGTGATGGGACGCCAAGGGTATGTGGGGTAAGCAAGAGAACACTGAAGGAGCCATAGTGCAGCTGTGGAGAAGCTGTTGCACATGCTTTGTTGAGATTTTCAGTAATGGAACCACTTAGGGATGATATGGAAAATAATTTTCAAAATATTAATCACCCGTCATCTTCAACCCCAAAATGACCATTCATAGCACTTGATTATAGAATACAGGATTTTAAAATCATGGGGGAAAATGCCTCTGTAGTTGAGGCTAATGTTTGATATGTCCCAAATTCAGGTGTAGGCAAATATATTTCTCTCTGAGTTCTCCTATTATAGCCTGTAGGAAATATTCTTGTCTGCCTGGGATAAAATTTCCTAAATTACCAACGTAGTTTCGTTCTTGTTTTACTTTGCTTTTATGTATAGAGGTATATGTCTGCATGTATGTCTCTGTGCTGTGTAAATGCCTGGTGCCCACAGAGGCCAGAAGAAGATTTAAGATCCCCTGGAACTGGAGTTACAGATGGTTCTGAGCCTCCATGTGGGGGCTGGGAATTGAAAGCAGATCATCTGAAAGAGTAGCCAGTGCTCTTAACGGCTGAGTCACCTCCCCAGCTCCTAACTAGGGAAGGTTTGGAAGGCAATAGATAATGGAGTGTCCATTGTCTCTTATAAGCACATTTGCTTAAGGGTTAACAGACATCTTTCTGTGAACACTCCACCAACATAATGCTAATGTCTAAGAGACCAGCGGCTGTGCAGTGAGACCAGAAATATATGTGAAGTGAACCCATTTTTATCCTGTCTTTGTGTTTCAGTAAATTAAGCAAAAGAATTGGGATGGGGAGGTATAGGATTTCTTAGTCTTCAAGGACACTAGGAATATGTAATGATACCAGGCCAGTAATGATGTTCAAATGCAGTACCATGGTAGAGTATGATGTGGTGAGTGACACCGTGACATCCTTTGTAAGGGCCCTAGGTTACTGTGGAGAATGAGGGACTCTTTCATCATAACATACTCTTAAGCTCACAGGATCTACCTGTGAGAAGACAGTGGTTTCTTTCTGGTCCATAGAGGCGATCAGTGAAGCAATGGTGGTCAAGGAGCGCCTGTAGGCAACTACTCAAAACAACCACCCTGCACTAGGGCCATTCTCCCCTAACTGAGCCGTGATGTTCTAAATGCAAGAGTAGAGTAAATACGGAGCACAAGCATAGGCTATGGATGTGATCAACTTACTTCCTACCTGCCTTTCCTCAGAGGAGAATGTGGCTTCGGGGAGACGGTTTTCTTAGCCCCATCCTTCAGCATGTGATGTATGGCCCCACTTTACATGAGGGGATACCGGGAATCCTAGGCTCTATGCATAAATGGATACAAAAAGCATCAGATTGGTTCTTTGAGTGCCTGTGGCAAAAAGATTGGTCCTGATTTATGGTCCTCACATTGGGAAATGTCTGACGTGAAGTCAACAACTGAAATCAGATGAATAATTCAGAATGCCGATCAATGGCCTCATCTCATCTCTCTTACCATGTTCCTGCTATTTTTACGTAATTGCAAAGTGAAGAATAAATTGAGGTCATAAATAAACAACTGTCATTTGGTGTGATATAGACCCCTGCATCTTTGGGATTTTCCATTTTCAGGTTCTGCTCTTGCACTTTTTACACAATTAAAAACGTGCACTTATTAAATTGTGGTGAGACAATCTCTCTGCATGCTATTTCGACATCAATGTTGAAAGAAACACACCGTGAAATGGCAAGGCATCGTATTCTCTCCTTGAAGGCCAATTCTTCTTTGCTGGGTTTGCTGTCAAGTCTCTCTCCTGCCTTTGAGTCCTGCTGTGAAAAGCAGCAGCAGCGACCCTGTACTCTCCTGTGTGTTTTCTTATATATGTGTGAGTATCTGCATGCCATGGTGGAGGTCGAGGACAGCTTCCAGGGTTGGGCCTCGCCTTCTACTTTGCCTGAGACAGTTTTTGCCTTTCCTGGCCCATGACCTTCCAGAGACTTTCCTGTCTCTTCCTTCTGTCTTCCCATAGTGTGCTGAGTGTGCTGTTACATCTTCCCTTTGTGTGGGGCTCGGAATCTGAGCGCTGGTAAGCAGGCTTACCCAGAAAGCACTTCACCACCAAGATGTCCCCAGCCTACACCTTATGACTTCTCAAAGGAAAAACACAACCTGCATCATCTGATGTCTTGGCGGTGACTGTCATGCTATTAGTGTAGCTAATTTTATAACAAGCTTTTGTCTGTGAGCAAACAACAGTAATGATCAGTTTCATTAACTGTACAATTACTGACCTTTTCTCAACTTGGTATACCATTTTTAGGGATTTTTTTTAAAATCAAAATCTTGGCTTCCTTATCCTGAACTATTATTATTTAAAGTGATCACTGAACTTGTTCTCTGTGCAGGAAATTTTAAAATTTCAGAGTTTAAATTGATTATAATAACTAGAAACTTGTCTGTGCGTATGAGCCACGGACTAAAGACAAAGTATAACTTTTATGTTCAATTTTGAATGAATATGTGATCAACAAAATATATGGGACTTTGAGGATATTATCAACTACAGCTCATCTTCGCAGGATAGTTTTAGATCTTTGAAGGTCTTCTATCCTAAACCCTTTGAATGCCATTTGAACAGCAAACATCTCTGTCCTCATTCGCTTGTTTAAAAATGAAAATTCCCTTGGGTCCCACAGGGTATCTGGATCATACATCTTGTTCAAGGGTAAATTGGGTATTATTCGCAGCAATAATCAAACAACGGCGATGAAAGCATAATTTAGAGAAAGCCTTGCTCTTTCTTTTCAGATAACCATGCTTCTCTTCAGTTCATTTTAGTGCTTAAAACACAGTGAGTTTTAAAAAGCCAAATATCATTGAAAATAAACCCCTACATTCCTCTTCCTCAGCTCAGATCTGGGAATGGGCAGAATCCAAGTGGGAAAAAATGAGGACCCTTTGAACCCTTTCGGGGGAACCATAGGACACTTGAGGGCTTCTGATGTTTGTCTTCTAAGCTGGACCGTGTCACTGAAATGCTGGTGTTCTTTGCTCTGTCTTTTAATACGGCCAAGCATGTTAGCTTGGCCAAATGTCATTTCATAAGAAAAAAAAAACTATATGTGATTGAGTGAGATTTCTGGAGAAGAATGAAGAAGGCAGGCTAGGTGGGGTTGTAGAGGCACCCCGATTAAAACACTCTGCAGGATGCTGGGAGTGCCTCCTGGTCTCTGGGGAGGGTTGCTTTTAGAAAGACACGGTTTCACCTCAGAGATGACAAAATGTATTCGCTCTCCCATTTCTCTTGGTGAGGGGAAATAATTTTGTTATGTCCCTGCCAAAGCCAAGCAATGAGTGGGTTGGCAGTGTGCAGCAAGCAAATGGATTCATAGGGCTGATAAATCAGATACTGACTGTTGAGAGGGCTATCACGACTTTGTCGTGCCCAGGTCTGTCTGGTTCTGAAGCTGGGTACTGGTTTAGCAGCACTGCTATGGTGTGGATATTGTTTGATATTGCCCCTAAAGTTTGTGTGCTGGAAACTTGGTCTCTGGTGTGGTGATGTAAGACAGGCTTTTTTAATGTCTTCCTCTAATGAATTTTGTTTTGTTTTTAAATGAAACCAGGTATATAGGTATATAAAATAAACATATAAGACATATATGTATTGATGATAAGTGATAAATTTTATTTTGGTACAATTCTTTGGTATGCATATAGTTTTACCATTCATTTTCTTTTCAATTTATTTTTCACTTATCACAGCAGCAGAATAGTAACTCAGGTACCTCATCAGAACTCGATTTTTATCTCAGCGTCCACACAAAAACCCAGGTGTGGAGGCATGCACTTTCAGTCCTCAGACTAGGAAGTTGGAGTTAGACAGATACCTGGGCTTGCTGCGTAGCCACTAAAAACCAAGTTAGTGAGCCCCAGGTCCCAGAGAGACTCTTATCTCCAAAGCATAAGGCAGCCTGCTCTGAGGAATGGCATTTAAAGCTATCCTCTGACCTCCATATGTGCACACACACGCTAAGAAAAATTATCAGTAATTTTAAGTGATACATTTCATCAGAGAAATTATTAATATATCCATTGCACCACAGTGCCTCTGCCCTTTGTAGACGCCTGACAAATAATGTTGAATGACAGAGGGTCTTTGCACATAGATGTACCTTCTTATCCTCAGCTGAACTATTCTTCCATGGCAACAAATGCCAAAGTCGTCATGTTGATCTCAGTGACTGTGGTGGTTTAAATAGGTATGGCCTCCATAGACTCACGTGTTTGAATGCTTGGCCCCCAGAGAGGAGGACTGTTAGGAGGTGTGGCCTTGTTGGAGGAAGTGTTTGACTGTGGGGGCAGACTTGGAAGTCTCATGAATGTTCAAACTATGCCTAGTGTGGTGCACATTCTCCTACTGTTGCCTGTTGATTGAGATGTGGAACTCTCAGCCATCTCTCCAGCACTGTGTCTGCCTTCATGCCTCCATGTGTCCCACCACACTCATCGACTAAACTTCTGAACTGTAGACTAGCCCCAATTAAATGTTTTCCTTTTTAAGAGTTGCCGTGGTCATGGTGTCTCTTCACAGCAGTAGAGACCCTAAGACAGTGACCAGCGCTGAGAAAGGAACCATGTGTGCTTATTGAGGCATTGAAATATTACAAACCATTGCCCTACAAGCTGTGTGCTATTAACCTTCACCCCTACACACATAGAAACTCAATTGTAAAGATGGATGTGAGGAGCCATGTCCCCCAGAGGACGGATCACTTCCATTGAGTCAGACCTTCAATTGCCTGACTTTTACTTCATGTAAAGTCCATTACTTTTTCAAGATTTCTTTTCATTGTGTGTGGGTACATGTCACATAAGTGTGCTGCCCAAGGAGGCCAGAGGCCCTGGGTCCCTGGGAGATAGAGTCACAAATGGTTGTGAATCACCCATTGTGGCTGCTGGGACCTGAACTTGGGTTCTCTGTAAGAGCAACAGGTGCTCTTAGCAACTGAGCCATGACTCCAGTCTCTCCATCACTTTCCAGTTTAATCTTTCTTTCCATTGATGACTAAGACCTGTGCACATTGTCTCTGATAAGCAACCTCTGCCTCACTTCATATCCTCTCCATCCCCTACTAACCACCATTCTACTCGCATTTCTATCCAATCAATGCACTTTGCTTCCAGCTGAGAATGGCCAGCAGCTGTTCTTCTGGGCCTGGCTTATTTATTTAGCATCTTGGCTCCTGGGCACTATAACCATGGAGTGAGGTGCCTCCTCGGCATACTGGTTTAGTTTCCTTTGGATATTCACAGCAATGGAATTGCTGGATCATAAAGTAGTTCTGTTTTTAGCTTTTTCTGCCCCCATACACTATTCCCATAATAATCACAATAATGAAGTGTGTGTGTGTGTGTGTGTGTGTTGTGCATGCATGTGAGTGTATGGTGCACATGCTCATTTGTGTGCACGCAGAGGCCAGAGCAGGAAGCTGGCTTTCTTCCTCTTATTTTGTGGCTACCTTGAGACAAAGTCTCCCACTGAATCAGAAAACTCACCATTTTGGCCAGAATGGCTAGCCAGAGCTCCTAGGATCTGCCTGTCTCTGCTGCCCCACAAAGCTAGGCTTATAAACACATGCAGCCATGTCTAATTGTTTTTCTGAGTGCTGAGGATCCAATCTCAAGTCCTTACCACAGACCCATCTCTCCCGCGTGATTGCACTCATGTACACAGGCAACCATTACCAGGGTATAAGACAGGAGTCCCTCTTCCTCCAAAATCTCCAGGGCTTGTTTTTTATCTGTAATAGCATCATTCTAAATAGAGTGAGATAATCATATTGTGGTTTTTAGTTTATGATGCCTATTAATGGTTTTCACTTCAATTTGTATTTACCTTTGCATTTAATAATTTTCTATGGTTTATTTTACATATTAGACATTTATAGACCTTCCTATGAGGAATGTCTCCCCAGATCCTGTGTTAGCGTTTTCCATTCTTGTTGGCTATTGGGTTTTAGGGGCTGATCTACCTGAGCTCCTTATTACCCTGGGTGTTAATCTCTATTCAGAAAACTATTTGTCAGCTTCTTCAAGATTTTAGTTTGATATAATCATGGTTTGGATATCTTCTACAAAGAAGAAAATTGTTTGCCCAAAGCCACTTTTTAGTGTTTCCTATTTTCTTGTAGTATTTTTTATAGCTTCTAGCTTAAGCCTTTGCTTTCTTTTGAATTGATTTTTGTATCTGACGGAAAGTATTGATTGGTTTGCAGTTTTCTGCACATGCATGGAGATACACATTTATACATATAGAGAGCTAGATGCAGTTTCCCCAGGCCATTTGTTAAAGACGTAATACCATTTTCAATGGGTGTTCTCATGCTTTTGCAATTTGTTTTCTATAAACTTGTGGGCTCACCTGGGGTCCCTTTGTTTTACTACGTTGAGCTCAGTGGCTGTTTTAGTGCCTGTACGTGCTGGTTTTGTTACTATAGTTTTGCGGTATATTTTGAGGGCAGGTACATTTCAGTTTTGTCCATTGTGCTCAGGATTGCTCTGGCTGTTCAGGATCTTTTGTGGCTCCTTGCAAATGTCATTGTTGTTTGACTGTGTATTTCTGTGAACAATGCCATTGTGTGTTTTCCTAGTAATTGTACTGATCCTATAGTATAGGCATTTTAACAATTTTCCCCTGAACACAGAGTAAATGTTCACTTTTGCGTGTTGTTTTCAACATTTTCAATTTTTTATAGCTTTCGTTATTGAGATCTTTAACCTTCTTGATTAAATGCATTCATGGAAAGTTTAAAGCCATCATTCATAGCCAGCTCTTCTGGAATCTTGCACTGAGGGATGCTGAGCAAACAGACCCATGACTTTACTTATTATAGTGATGTCCCTGAGGATGCAGGAAAAGATCTGTTGATGGAGACACTTAGATGATGTCTCTCTCAGTCCTCTAGCCTGGGTATATTAAATAGTCCTGAACAAATGGTCACTGCAATTTCTTTTTCACTTTGGAATTTCTTTTCCTCTTGGAAAAGCAAAGCCAGATTGGAGGTCCCACTTCAGCCATTGTAAGCCTGCTTGTTCCTCATCCCAGGCAGCGTTTTATGATTCTGTTCCTCACTTCCCATATCAATGCTTTTGGTGCTTGCTTTAACTTTCATGCTTTTTCACATGCCCTGACATGCTGCCCTTAATTTTATTAATTGGAAAAAAGAGCCTGTTAGCTCCAGTAGGAACAAAGTTTGTGGTGATGGTTAATCATTTAAATGACCTTAGGTCAAATGCCAGGGATACTATTCATAAACCCTGACTTTAAGCATATGTATTACTTAACCTTAGTTTCTGTATCCATAACATAATATTTATCATGACGGTTTGTTGCCTTTATTAAAGGGCACGTTCTTTGTAAAGCATGCTTTTCTGAGTCAGTCCAGCTAGGGGGATTTATCTATGTTATTATTTGTTTTAACTCTGACTCCTCTTGTTCAATCACCCTCATGCACACACCTACTCGGCAGTGTTCTAGAGCAGGCTTCTCAGTCTTGGCACTACTGATGCTTCAGGGCCAGATGATGCGTGGTTGGGAGGGTCCACTCAGAGCAGCACAGGGTGCTAGGCAACATGCAGGCCTCCCTTCACCAGATGTTAGTTGTGCTTCCTCCTTTGAAAACCACAAACACAAGACTTGCCAAAGTGTCTGTGGGTGAAGGACCAGTGATCCTGAGAACCGCTTTGTTGCCATTCTCTTGGTATCTGTTGTAGCTGGGACCCTGCATTTCTCACATTCTCTCTTAGATCCCCATTCTCCGGACTAGTGTATACATGTTGGCTTCAGTTTTTGTATTTGTGTGTATGGAGGGTATGCATGTATGTGCATGCCTTTATATTGGTGTGAGTATGTATGTGTGTGTGTTCACTGCATGCATGTGCATGTATGTGAGTGTATGGATGAAAATTCTATGCAAATGTATGCAGAGGCCAGAACAGTATAGCAGGTGCCATCCCTTAGAGCAGCTTTCTGCCTTACTGTCTGTTGTTGGAGGCTGCTTGTTTGTTTCCTGGCCCATCAGCAGCTCAGATATGAAATAATCACACAGAAACTATATTATTTAAAACACTGCTTGACCCATTAGCTCTAGCTTCTTATTAATTAACTCTTTCTTACTTCTTAATTTAACCCACTTCTAGTAATCTGTGTATCACCATGGCTGTGGCTTACCGAGTAAAGTTCCGTCTGGCTCCAGTGGGGCTACATGGCTTCTCCCTAATTCCTCTTTCTTTCTCCCAGCATTCAGTTTAATTTTCCCCACCTAACTGTATTCCCTGTGCAGGCCCAAGACAGCCAGTTTCTTTATTAACCAATGGTATTCATAGAATACAGAGGGGAATCCCACATCACCTCCCCTTTTCTGTTTAAATAAAAAGGAAGGTTTTAACTTTAACACAGAAAAATTACTTATAACAAAATCAAGCAAGAATTAGTTATAATATTTATATATACTTTATCTTTTATTATATCTAAGGAAAACTATAACTATAACCATTATAAACTATAACTATAACCAAAACTATAACTATAACCATTTATTCTTCAACTCCATCAAAGACTCCAGAAGGATATAATATTACCTAAGTAAACAGAAAGTTCATTGTAAGCAACTTCTAAAACTCTAGAAATACAGATATCTTGCTGCCTGGACAGTCACCCAAAGTTCCTTTGTAGCGTTGGTGCATCCATCTCCAGCCTATAGACCCAAGTATCCAGAAGACTTTTCCATGAAGCAGGAACCCCAAAGGACAATCTCACCTTTAGGCATGTTCAGCAGTCATTTCTCTGTGGGTCCTGCATGTCCAGTTCATCAAGCAGCCCAGGCAAGAGCAGTTACTTGCCCAGATGGCTAGCAAACTCCATGAGGAGCCTCTTCGATGCCCATCTTCCTCTTGAAGTAATTGGTGTGGCCAAGAACAGGTGTGTCTCAGTGTCACCTCTATTCCCTGTGCAGACCCAAACAGTTTGTTTATTAACCAGTGGTATTCACAGCATTCAGAGGGGAATCCCACATCAACTGTCTTGAATTGGATGCTCTTCGGCTGGGCTAGGCTTCAGACAAGCAAGCTTTCAAGATCTACCTCTCTCTACCCCTTAATGCTGGCATTACAGATACCTACAGTCACACCCACCTTTGTACACAGAGACGAAGACTCAGCTCCCTTTGCTTAGGCAGCAGGTATTGTTACCTATTCAGCCATCTCTTTACTTCAACATTTTATATAAACTATTATAAATGCATACAAATAAAACCATAAATAAGTAACTGTTTTCTGAATTACCCTTTTCAGATGAGGAAATAGATAAAAATTAGGAAGTGTGTTAAAACATTAGAATATAAGACCAACCAAAGAGTGAACAATTACTAATTTAGGTATAAACAGTCTGATATACCGAGGGAGGGCTAATTGTTAAGAGGTTAACATGGGGTCCCCATCCAGTGCCATTTACATTTGAATGAAAGACTAGCCTGTGCTCAGTGTCAGTGTAGATGATCCAAGAATGACACTTGCAAGAATGGACCCTCAACATTTTCCAGAAATTAACAGAGGAAAATCTATCAAGACAAGGAGTGCTCCCTTTAATAAATATGAAGAAAAGCATCACATATCCTAAAAACAAAATCCAATTCTGAGTTCTTTGTGATCTTGGGATGTTAGCCATGACAAGACAGTAAGCCCTGGAACAAAAATAGCTTGAAGAGAAGTCAAAAAGATGAAGAGTTCAATTCCCTCAACTGAGGCTGGTGATAGGAAATGATACAAGTGGATGATAGATTGCGGAGTCTTGGCACGATTTCCTTGAGCTATATTAAAAAAAAAAAAAACGAAACCAATGAAATGCAACTGTTGAGGGAGTCAACAGTTTTCCAGCTGCCCAGACACAAAATAATCACACAGAAACTGTATTAATTACAATACTGTTTGGCCAATAACTTAAGCGTATTTCTAGCTAGCTCTTATATCCTAAACTAACCCATCTCCATGAATCTGTGCATCACCATGAGGTTGTGGCCTACCGGCAAAGTTTCAGTAGGCTCTGGTGGAGGTGTCTGTCTCCTATGGCAGCTACTTTGCTTCCCTTGACTTCGCCTACTCTCTATCTTTTCCAGCCTGCCTATATTCTGTTAAGCCATTGGCCAAAAGCAGCTTCTTTATTAACCAATAAAAGCAGCACATATACAGAAGAACTTCCCACACCATAGGAGATGGGTTGAAATGATAGGAATTATACTGGTACCTGTCTGCCTTCAAGTCTACCTGGAGCTGTGTGTGTAATCCAATTCAGAACCTAGGTGAGGCGATGCTAATGCCAAGTAGAGAGCTGTTTTCATTGTGTTTTCCAATGCTCATTGTTGTACTGTGCCTGGAGGCCCTAAGATGCTTCTCCCCGTGTGTACAACAGGGTCATTTTAAGGACAGAGATGTTGGGCTTGGCTCTCTTGGCATCTGTTCAGGACAGCTAACAAAAGTCAGTTGTCTCTTACCTTGGGATCACCTCCCCCAACAAATTACTAACAAATTCCACTTGCTGAGTGGCCTCTTGTTAGCATAATGTGTATTTTAATTTGGAGAACCACCATGTGTTTCCTATAAGAAAGTTGTTTTAGGTCTTTAAACGTCTCTGTCAAACACTTTCTTTTTGTTTGGAGAAATAATTACAGATCAGTCCTGTTGAAGCCAAAACATCAGAGAAATTGCCTGTCCCAGTGTTTCTCATTTGGGGGATGTCTGCTCCGTGAATGACACAAGTTTGCTTTGTCCACGCCAAGAAAAACAGACCCGGTTTGACCACTGCAAATGCTGGCTTGGTGATGAGGCTTGACAGTCACTGTGATTCAATTAGTGTCCTCACGTCTGAGGACAAGAGATCTTCTAGGAAAGTCCATCACCTCCTGCAACTCGAGTTGTGGTACATGCCAGGCAGAACTGGGCAGTTGACTTTTGATACCATCCTCCTTCCTTTTAGGGGTACCCATGTTGACCTATGAATGCTCAGAATCGCCATGCTGATGGCAAAACCTTAGCCACAGTCTCTTCCTTGCAAATATCTCCCTGTACACTTTCCCCACTTCCAGTGTATGTGTTTTGAATATACCCATGATGGCTGCTGTGGGAAATTCTACACAGAGAGCAAAGAGAGAAACACAAACTTAAAAAAAGACATAATCACCTAGGAGCGAAATAGCATATAATATGCGTGTATTTATCTGAATTTGGTAAATTTTAAATCTAGATCATGCATTATTTTTTCATAGAGAAAATGTGGTTTTGTTTTTAAATAAGCGACATTCAATCTGAGAAAGGAAAACAAAGTATAAAAGGAATACTGTGAATTCCAGGGAATATTTAAGAGCCGAGTATAGCAATCACTGACTTTAAATCTGGTGAGCACAGGAGGAGAGACCACAAATACCACAAGTCATCAGAGGCAAGGGGGCTACAGCTAACATGATCTCTCCTCTCTGTGACTGACAGCTCTCCCATCATGTTTGCCCTCTGCCCAGAGCTGCTCCAGTGTAGGATACATGCATTATCTCACAATGACCACAATGGATGCCATGATATTGTTCCACTTTTTAAAAGATGAGACTATGTGCTATAGAGAAAAGCACTTATCCTAGCTCCTATGGCAATTCCATTTCCCAGCCAGAATTAGGAACTCATGGGCCATGTGTTGTGCCTTCTTTAGGAGAGGTAAGAGTCTCAAAGCATATTTATTTGTCGTGTGTGTGTGTGTGTGTGTGTGTGTGTGTGTGTGAAGCTGTGATGGGAGGAGTAGGGGTAAGGTAAGTGTAATAAAAATGGAATCACTCTCGACAAAGAATGTCTCCTCCACCTAAAACCTTTTTTCCTGATATTAAGGTATTGATCGTGAAAAGCGAAAAAGTTCTTTCTCTGTGTAAGTCAGCACAGGAAATCATTATGCATAAGTTCTATCTACTATTTTAGGATAAAATGTA
Source organism: Bramus lutescens (assembly GCA_001685075.1). NCBI lineage: Eukaryota > Metazoa > Chordata > Mammalia > Rodentia > Cricetidae > Bramus > Bramus lutescens. The sequence continues at coordinate 145,327 of LOEQ01000724.1, read as the reverse complement.
CCATGACACTTGGACTTAACTTTTGATACAGATGTCTTTGCATGTGTGTGTGTGTGTGTGTGTGTGTGTGTGTGTGTGTGTGTGTATGTGCATGTGAGTAAAGGGAGAGATGCTGTTGCATCTTATTGGGTTGTTGTCATTAAATGCAAGGAAAGTTCTATAGGACCAGTTGTCAGCCAAAGGTAGGGCAGTTGATCCGTCAATATATAGACGATATAGATAGAATTATTTCCAGGGTGCATATATATGTATGTAAATGCATATATACATATACATTCACACATATATATATACATATGTATGCACCCTGGAAATAATTCTATCTATATCATCTATACATGCATACATGTGTATGTATGTGTATAGACATAGCATTCCATAAAGAATGCTATGAGGGGTAGAGAGTAGTTTAACAGTGAACAGCATTTTCTGCTTTAGCAGAGGATCAGACTTTGGTTTCTAGCACTTACAGTACTGGAGATGGCAGTGGGGGTGGGGTGCATGACCACCTGTAGCTCCAGCTCCATGAGGTCCAGTGCTCTCTTCTGGACTCTTCAGGCAACTGCAGTCATGTGCAAATACTCCCATACAGAGACTCATGGTTATACATAAGTTTAAAACAAAAGAAAAAAACTTTAATGCAATATTTCTCCATTTCTACACACACACACACACACACACACACACACACAAACACAGATGCTTGCACATTCACGTGCTCATGCACACGTATCTGTAACTATCCCCTCTGTTGAAAGCAGTTCCAGGAGAGTTTTCCATGCACTTGTGTGTGTGTGTGTGTGTGTGTGT
>LOEQ01000724.1:117357-133936 GCA_001685075.1 Bramus lutescens | reverse complement strand
AAAAAACTAAATGACTCCTTCAAGGTAATACAGTCTGAACATTTAGAGATAAGGGTTGGGCTTGAACAGATTATAGTCTGGTCCGCAGACTTGCCCTCTTTCTATCACGTGAGATCTTAATAGTTGTTGAGCTGCCTTGTATCCTTGGTCTTAGCATTGGCTAAACTGGGCTCCTTTCAGAGGTCCCTCGTCACCCTCATTCCTCTCTTGTGTAGATAATCTCTTTGGGGAGTACTGAGAAAAGAAGGCCCGTGGGCTGAGAAAATCATCAGCTTTGCTATTTTTCCCTCGCTTCGGTGTGGGAGCTTACACCTCCATGATAAAATACTGGAAGAAGGCAGGAAAAGCTCGTCCATAAGGAGGAACAATGAGATGAGTTTGAAACCCCAGCATCACAGGTAATATTTCACGGCAAAGAAGCTAGAACCAGGGCCTACTTTTCAAGAGTCTAAAGGATTCATCAATGGGAACATTGTGATTAAAATGGGGTGTGTCATTCATTTTCTTCTCCAGTATTCTCTAGCTGTGTGTTCAGTGTACTCACTAGGGCCAGATCACCCAAATATTCTTCTAGATTATCAGCAGTTGTTTCCCCACTAGGGGTGTTACTTGAGGTATGTAGAGGATCGACATTCTCTGGAGGGCACTAATTGCTTGAGTCCTCGAAATGCCATAGTCAGGGGGCTACATTGGTAATAAAATGCTCAGACTCCAGAATGAATTATACACACACATGTGCACATGTATGCACATGCATACACACACGTGTCCATGTACATATGCGCATACACACTTCTGTCTCTTCAATAAATCTTAGCACCTTGATAGTTTTTACTTAGCTTCATCTATATACATTAACCATGAGACTGATAGTAGCTGTGTGTCTGCTTATACATATATACATCTCTATATGCATATTACTGTCAATATACAGCTGTGGTTCCTGTATGCTCTCCAATTCAGCCTTCCTTAGGCCAGTGAGTAGCATATGGCGTTGGAGAAATGTTATTCGTTGGTAAGGTTCTGCAGCTTGTGGGTCAAGTGACTGCAGGCTCATTCTTTCCTTCGCCTGCTGCCAGCCTTCCTATCTAGAAAATGGAAAAGAATCACAGGAGTCAGTGACAGAACCAGGAGCAGGGAAAATTTGTTTAGCTCCTACTGTGTGCCAGGCACCCTTCCATTCACTCTCCTGCTCTGTTTCCCTACTTAATCCCGTTGACTGACCTATGAGATCAATGCAGTCCTGAGCATTTTAACAATGATTCTCATAAGGTTTTTGACCGTCAAGCCCAGGCTTCCTCTTTATTCAAGGAGCAGAATTAGTATTTGACCCTTTCTGCTTTACTTGTAAGCCCAGGCTTCTCATCTTCCTGTGTGCCAGGCCTATGCCCAGCAACATGCTAACACTAGCTCAGGTCAGTCACACATCCCACTCTCTCCACTGAGGAATTTTCTAGCTGCATTCTGTTGTGTACATTCTCCAGGTGAATCAGAAAGCCCCAGGTTATATTGTCATAGTGAAGTGGAGAAAGATTACGTTTGTATAAACAGTGGCCTGAAGATTGAGGCCAATACTGAGTTGAGGAAAGGGCACGCTAGACAGGAGCCTTGATGCCTTCCTAATTCCATGTAGACCTCTTCCATATTCTGGTTATCTTTACTCTCTTTGACATAAATGGATATTAACCTTTTATGTTTAATGACTAACTTCGAAGATATGATGGAAGCTATTGGTCCTTTGTTCAGCAAAGTGAATTTGTGTACACACACACACACACACACACACACACACACATCTGCAAACAATTGCAAGGACTAAACAGACCCACCTAATAGTCTATGACTATCTTCTCATTCCCTACCATAGATGAATAACTTTCAGGGTTCTGCAGATTTGGTCAGACATCGTCTCCAGGCAAAGATGGGAACTCTTTGGGGATGTCTTATGTAAGATATAAAATTACTGTTTGTTTCCTAAGAATGAGAGGTTTTACAGAGCAGTCCGTGACTAAGGATGGAACTCAGAGAACATACGCCATACTCTGAGTTCTAAAATTCAGCACTACATAAAATAGGTGGGGTAGTGCACACCATAGTCCTTCCTCTCAGGAGGTGGCCATGGAGTATCAGAAGTTCAAGGTCATGAGACCTCATCTTAAAAATAAGAAACAAAATAGCAGTTCAAATCAAATCTTCAAATACTGATACTATTTTTGCTTCAAACAAAATACTAATATCTCATCATGGTATTTAAACAAAAAAATAAAGGAAAGATAAAGTACAGACACATGATATATTCATTTTTGCAATTTAACACAAAAACCTGACCACATTAAAATAATTCTCTTCTTCATATTAACTGTGATATAGAAATAATAACTATGACGAAATGTGCTTAGGTTCTGTAGCTCTTACTACGTGTGGGCATTGTTCTGCATGCTTGAATGGGAATGGTTTTGTTATCCATTCTTCCATGAACACTCTAAGAAAGAGAGGATGCTCTTCTTAGATGGATGGGCACTGCAGTATAATGGAAGTGCAAGTCGTGGCAGTGAATGAGGCATTGGAACTACTCCATGGCTCTGACCATTACTTTGGGAAACCTTCATTTTTCCAAGAGTATAAGGATCCTGTCAACTAACTGCCCACTTAGTCTGGGGATCCAATGGTCCCTAGACCTCTAAAGTTCATCTGATAGAAGCCAGTGGGTTAATTGCACAATGCCCAGGGTCCCCCAGAGGAATCCAGGGAAGCTTAGTATGCCTTGCGTACCCCATTGTTCTCTAGAAAAGCTCGTGTTTTCCACCTCAATTGGTATGTTGCAAATACTTTATCCCAGAGACACTGGGGGCCATGGAGAATGGAATGTTGCCCACAGCCAGATGTTTGTAAACCTTAGCTCTGAAATGTGGCACAATACCATAAACTGTCAAGTCGTGTAAAAACTACAGCGAAGACAAAAACAGAATGTAATATTTACCAGATGAGATTTCTTTATGTGTGTAATCTTGTTGGAATTTTGGGAGTATCCGGCTCTCATCCATCTCAAAATGGGGTTTGGGTCCCACCCCGTTTTACCCCCTACTCCGTACCCTAGTCTCTCCCTCCCTGCCAAAGAAAGAAAACTTATTGGAAGTGAAAGGTGTTGTCCTAATAAAAAGAGAAGCTGAAATATCCCCGGGCACTCAGCTATACATTAAAAGATGCACAGGACATTTGTGCCACCAACATAGGGGAAGAGTCCTGAAAATGATATTTCTGGGACCTTTTCCGAATTTGCGCTAGACAATAGGATGGTGTATATTTTGACAATTATAACTCTGCATGAGCAGTTAAACAGTGGCAGACGCCCTTGATCAGTCTGTGGCAAGATGAAACTTGATTCAAATGGCAATCATCAGTCACTTAAGGGAAATGATTTGCTCTGTATGAGTATACAGGTGATTTCATTCTGACAGAAGAAGCCAGGAGACTATACCTGCTTAAAAGATTTGGTGATGAGTCAACATGAGAACAGTTAATATTTTAAACCTGTTTGAGATGCAAGTCTTATAAATAAAAATCATGTTATTCCAGTTTCTTTAATTTCTTAAAATTGTGTTTATTTTATGTATATGTGTATGTGTCTATGTACCACAGGCTGCAGTACCTGTAGAAGTCATAAGAGGGCGCTGTATACCCTGGGACTAGAATAACAGATGGTTGTGAGCTACCACATGGGTGTTGGAAATTGAACGTGGCTCTTCTAGACGAGCAGTCAGTGCTCTTAACCTCTTAACTGCTGAGTCATCTCTCTATTCCTATTCCTGTTATTCCAGTTTCAATTTTAAAAAGCAACTAGAATGTTCATTTAGAAGTGTATCACAAGGTGTTAGATGCTTTTTCTTAAAAGACAGGAAGTGAAACTTTTGATCCAGTGGCTTCAATGAGATGTCTTATTCAGCCTTGATGCAGGGGGGAGGAGCTTGGCCCTGCCTCAGCTTGAAGTGCCATGCTTTCTTGATTCCTACAGGAGGCCTTACTCCATCTAAACGGAGATGGAGGAGGAGTGGGGGATAGAGGGAGGAGGGAAAGGGATTAGAGGAGGGAGGGGAATCTGTGGTTGGTATGTAAAATAAATAAAAATTTTAAAAATGATTAAAACAGGAAAACAAGTGCATCTGCGAGAGGTAAGCCTGGATTTAGTTAACTATTTTGTTTGTGATAAAATACTTTCTTTTGCTGGAGCTACCTCATGTAAGACTGAAAACATTTTGATGATAATTGGGTCCCAGCACTTTAAAATCCAATTAAAAAAATTCCCATCTTCTGCACGTGAGTTTTATAAGCGTCATATTTAAATCTTGATTTAAAGATATAGGAATATTGAAAATATTTTTTTTTCAGTTAATTTTGTACTGGGGAAGTAGCTTAGTCGGTAGACTGCTTGACTAGCATATACAAAGCTAAGAGCACAGTACCAGGTACTTCAGAAACCTGCATGGTGCTGCATGCCTGTAATCTCAGCCCTGGGGAGATGAAGATAGGAGAGTCAGAAGAAGCCCCAGATCATCCAGAGCTACACTAAAACATTTGAGGTAGCCTGGGCTACAGGAGACCCTATCTCAGCCCTTTCTCCCTCTAGAAATATAAAAAATAAAAATTATTGTTTAGCTGTTGTTTTTTTTAACAAGACTGCTTTATGCACAACTGTAATACAGGAAATCAGAATAAGGGGTGGGCTTCCTGGGAAAACACGGCAACTGTGTGTCTCATAAAGCTGTATTTAATAATTGTGTGCTGGATGGAATTTACGGCACAACACGAGGTAGGTGAGCATAGGGTGGATTTGCCAATAAAACCGCTAATAGCCGCATTCCAATTCCACCAGAGATGGTTGATTTCAATTCTTTTTATCCAGCTGTGTTGAAGTAAGTGAAACTGGAAGTGTTAATAGCGAATTAAATGAAATAGATACTGTACATGTGCATTATGGGAACCATAAACTCTGTAACCTTAGCAGAAGATTCCAGAGGAGGAGAAAAGATCCCCCTGGTGTGCTGGGAGATAATTGGAAAGAAATTTCCTTTCTTTCCCAGCCCACTTGTGACTAATGGAGGCTCTGATGACAGAAGACCCTGCCTGTGCTTTGCGAGGTCAAGATGCTAGTTTCAAATTGCAATTAAAATGGATTTCAGTATCTCTCACCTTCCCCTTGAACCCCTTGCCCAGCAACTCCCCTCCCTTGCCAAGTCCCTGGGCTTCTTTATGATGAGACCTTTCTAAACACAGAGCTGGAAAGTCATTCGTTTCTGCCTAACAGTTACGTATTACCCACCAATAGCCAAAGATGTTGATTGGCAAAGCCATTCTGGGTACTTTGATAAACACACAGATACAACACATACACACACACAGTGGCTTCAAGAAAAGGCCTGACAGCTCTAAATGATTAACATAATTTTTAATTGTGCGGTGTTTGTGTGTGTGTGTGTGTGNAGAGAGAGAGAGAGAGAGAGAGAGAGAGAGAGAGAGAGAGAGAACGTGTGTGATGCTCCATGAGAAGAAAGGTTGAATTGGTTCTCTCCTTCCACTGCATGGGTGCTAAGGATTGAACTCAGGTTGGTGCCAGGTGCCTTGACCCGCTGAGTCATCTCACTACCCCTTTGGCTTTTATCTTATTGGCTGAGAACTGAATGATCCTTAAAGTCAAGTCCCTTACCCAAAGTGACCCATCTTTCAAAGACAAAACTGAGGTTTCTCTCCCATACCTGACTCTGGGCTGTGTTATATAAAACCAAGCTCTTAAATATTCACAGTGTGAATGTGTCTTGAACAAACCCAAGTTGAGGTTTATTTTAGACATTAGATACTTTCAAGTTAGGGAACTTTGTCTAAAAGACCTCCGTTCTTTAATTGAGAAACCACTGAATTAGTTGTCCAGTGACTCCTGTAAGTTCTTACACTTGAGAATCTCCCATAGCCACCTTGTAACAGTAGTATCCTCAGCCCCACATTGAGTTACCATGTAGCATACATATATAACATAAATATGACTATTAAGATTATTATTCATCATAGAAATGAATATATATCTATATATCAATTCATGTTTAAATTTCTCTGACCCTAATGGAGACATTGCTGTGAATTAAATTCAAGCTCACATTCATGCTAAATAGATTCTTTACCCCTGAGCTAGTCTTAATTCCAACATTTTTCATGCGTGGGTGCTGATACAGATGTATGTGTGTATGCGTGTCTGCACGCGTAGGGGTGCAAGGGTGTGTATATGTGTGTGAGCATTCACGTGGAAGCCTGAAATCATAACTGACTATCTGCCTTGATCCTTCTCCAGTCTATTCCTTGAGGCAGGCTCTCTGGTGAACTCCGAGCCCCCTGATTCAGCGAGTCTAGCTAAGCAGTTAGCCATTGTGATCCTGCTTTTCTTCCTAAAGTGCTAGATTACGTATCTGCCTGACTTTTATGTGGCGGTGGCCACCACCACTCTAGTTTTCGTGCTTGTATGGCAAGTGCCTTATCCACGGATCAGCGCTCCAGGCATCCCCTCCCAACACTTTTTATCTCAAAATAAAATATTGGGATAAAATTTAAGCCTGGAAGTGATAATGATGGGAGCAGTGGAAAGGCAGAGAAAATTCCTGATTTGCTCCTGGACATTGGCCTTGGAGGAGGTCAGTTGCTAGGGACGCCAGCCCCTCTTCTCTTCTACATTTCCCACCAAGATGCGCAGGCTTCCGTGTCTGAGCTCACTACTATTGGTTTTGCTGCTATGCTAATAAAGAAAGGATAGTCAGAATTATGCAAATAAGTATTTGCTTAATATAACAAATTGTTCCATTTGGGTTCCTTTAGCTGAGTTGCGTGAGTATTTTTTTTTCCTCCAGAATAAGCTGACACTGGAAATAAAGGAAGTGTGATAATCACCACAGGAAATATAGCTTAAGGATGGTAAAGAAGCCAAAACAGCAGTTGTGGAGAACAGAATCAAAGTCAGTTGATGTTACCAAACTCTTCTACTAATGGGGCTCCACGGAGAGGAAGGACTGAGTTCCCAGAGCTATTAAGCTTCCCTGACCCTCCTCTCGCTTCCACAGCCCTCCTGTGTACCTTTGATAGCTGGCGTGGGTTCAAAGCAGAGAGAGCCCTTTACTTGGTAATTCTCTGGCTCAACAAAAAAAGGGATAGGGAATAGATGAACACGATGCCTCGAGATGGAAGCCACAACATGCCTCCAAGCAAGTATCCATAGCTAATTCATTTAGAATGCTCCCCAAACACACTTAACCCCACTGATCTCTCCTCTGTCTGCCTTTTATTTTTCCTGTCCACAGCTTCTTATTTTCTAAAGAGAGCCCCTCATCTGATCTGGCAGAAAATGGCAAGCCTGCCGAGCAGGTATTTTGTATGCTAATGACAAATGCCATCCTAGGTCAGCAGGGGAGTCTGGATGTACACCCAGAGAGTTATCAACTTCAGGCCATGACAAAGCTGGTAAGGGGAGAGCTTGGGAAAGGTCAACGGGCTGGGTGCATTTCTCTCTTCTGGACCGAGCTTGATTCTACGGAGGGGTTCCTCTTGGTGCCCACTACAAAGCCTGAGGGCGATTGCTTAAGACTCCAGACCTCTCCCTTATCAGGGTGGTCACAGCCTAGGTAACATTAGCCTCTTTTTTGTCTTGCCACATACAAAACCCTGTCCCCAAGAAGGCGACAGGAAACCTTTGTGATTTCCTGGCTTAGATTGAGTTTAAAATGCCTCTAAGAGATTTAAAGTCGATTCCCACTTGGAACTGAATTATTCTCTAGGCTGCCTCTTGGCCAGGTAGAATTTAGGACAGAAAGGAGAAGAATGGAGGTGGGGATCTGTTGTTACTAGTCTAGCCTAGACTGCTGGGAAGGGATTGGGGGTTTTATTCATTTTAGGTTTTCATTTTACTTATTCAGCCATATTCAGAATGGCCTTGCAGATAGAGCACAAAGTGTGGTAAGGCCTGCAAGTTTAAGGTGAAGAGAGCGAAGCCATGTAGTAGACTGACCATCAAAATGTGTGCTTAGAATCATTCTTAACTAGGGAAACATGTACATAACACATTATAAGGTAGATAGAAGTAGGCGACAAATATATATTAATGATCTCCCTTTCTTTCAAAACCAAGTGTGTGTATGCATGCATGGTTGGCACTTTGAAATGCAAAATGTGTTGTATTAGAATGAAGATGGTTTAACCCTTCTATTTATCCAAATTTGCATCTTGTGTTTTCAAGGGCATTCATATTTTATATGGCTCTACATTTTTAAAATTAAAAGCCTAAAAGACAAGGTACCAAACACACGAGTGAAAATCCAGCGTGGGATCTGCAGTCTTGGCTTAATCTAGCTAAGGAATCTGAACGAGGCCAATCACTGCTGTTGCTCGTGGGTTCCCACCAAAGACTGGATTGACAGTAGCTCTGCTACGTAGGAAGCGTATAGGCTTTATGTGGCTAGGTAACTGTGTTTCTACTACTTGAGTTTACCTTTTCTAATGTAGCTGAATTCTTCCAGCAGAATTTCCTGTGACTGCGGTTACTAAGATGGGGTATATTTCCTCCTCAGAAATAGCCACCATTGTCCATGGCCCTGGCAGAGCCTCCTGGGTTCCATCTGAATGTCTTGACAGAGCAAATAAGACATAAAAAAAAAGCTTCAAGTTAGAACTGTGTCTTCCAAATGGGTCAAACATCTTGGTATTCAAGCCCTACCCAACCCTGTGTTACCTAGAAGGCAAGCCATGTATCCAGCCCGAATCTCAGCTTCCTCTTCATGGAAGCGGGAGTAGTCACAGTAGCCTACTCCCTGGAGCATCAAAAGGCTTGACAGTCATTAGCACTTAGCAGAAGCCTGGCACAGAACAAGTGCCCAATGTGTGGAAGCTACTTCTGTTGCTCATCCATTGACAGTCCCTGCTGGTGACATTCAATGCTGCTCCGTGGGCGCCACCATTACGACAAACTGTTCAGTGGGAATGGCTGTAATGTAGATCCATCAATAATGGTGTTTGGCACAGAGAAGAGATGCGTCACCCCCAACATGCTTCGGCCTTTTGATGCTTTCTCATCTTCTTGGTGTTTGAAACACAACAGTTTTGGTCCACCAGGTTGTTTCTGGGTTTTATTATATTCTCCCCAAGAGTATCATCTTTGTCTCCCCAAGAGATGAGAAAGGATCAGAGAGAGATAGCGCAAAAGAGAGAGAGCCTATTACAGCAATGAGCAGGTGAAGGCAAAGTCTGAACCCATTCCCCTAGTGCTCAGTCCTTAGCTTTGCTCTGATGACTCTTGTCAGTGTCCCTCTCTTTCAACGGAAACTTACTAAGCACAACAAGGTGGCACAGAAGTTGACTGGGCCCCCTCCAGAGCCAGCAGAATGAAGTGGATCATGTTTTCTCTACCCAGGAGATTTGATTTGTTGTACAACGGCCTGTATCATCTCAATCAGCAGTGCCTAAAACAAGAGATGATACGTTGAAATGGTTGTGCATAATTCCTAAACATAATAAGAGCTTAATATGGTTTTTGTTGCTATTACTCTCACTCCTATTACCAAATAATAAACATGATGTTCATCCTACAGTTTGTACTACACAAGCTATCTCTAGTTAGACTGTGTTCTGAGCCTTAGCAAGAAGTATCTGCTACACTAGAAAAGACCCAGCAGATGAGGGCAGCCAGGGCTGAGTGGCATTATGGATGTCTGAAACAGGAAACTGTCAGATATTTCATGAACATAAATATTTCATAAGAAATAATCTAAAATTTGAAAAATAGCAATTAATGGACTTGTCATAAGCTACAAGTGTTGGCAAAGCTCTTGTCACACAAGCATGAAGACCTAAATTTGATTCCCAGAAACTGCCAAACATGGTGGCCTTTGCTTGTCCTGGTGACATAGACACAGAGAAATTCCTAGAAGCCGCTGGCCAGGCAGCATAGCCTAATCAGTGAGTCAGAGTCAAGAAAAAGACCATGGTTTTCAAAAAGACAAGGTGGTCAACTTCTAGGGAACCAAAGCTGGGGCTAACCTCTGGTCTCCACACGCATGCACAATACATAGCAGAGTAAGCCCTGGTTATTATATGATACCGTCAACAGAAATAGTATTTCATCTACGCCCTCTAAATGTAGGTGACAGTTGTGGGGCTTAGGCAGACTGTGGAGCCACTGGCATAGGACCATGATTTGTTCCTAGTTCTTGAACTGGCTCTTTGGAGCCCATTCTCCTTGGATGGATACTTTGCTCATCCTAGATAGGGAGGCGGAGGACATTAAATGTGCCTCAAAGTGATGTGCCAAACTATTGACTCTTTATGGGAATCCTTACCCTCTCTGAGGAGTGGATGGGGGATACTGTGAGGGGGAAGACAGGGGAGAGTGGGGGAAGGGGAGGGAGTGGGGACTGGGATTGGTATGTAAGGTGAGAAAAGTTTGTTTTAAAAAAGAAAGAAGAGAGAATGAGGGAGGGAGGGAAGGAGCAAGGAGGGAGGAAGGATGGAGGGAAGGAAGGAAGATGAAAGAAAGAAAGAAAGAAAGAAAGAAAGAAAGAAAGAAAGAAAGAAAGAAAGAAAGAAAGAAAGAAGAAAGAAAAAAGAAAAAGAAAGAAAGAAGAAAGAAAAAGAAAGAAGAAAGAAAAAAGAAAGAAAGAAAGAAGAAAGAAGAAAGAAAAAAGAAAAAGAAAGAAGAAAGAAAGACGGTTTCATTTCAGGAGCTTCTAACATGTCCTGGGTCAGAGATCTATCCTGAACCATTGTCTTACCAAATGTTGATGATCTTACTTCAAATATTCCACAATGTGCCAAGTGCTACACAAAAGAGAATAAGAATGTCCATAGCCTCAAAGAGGGAATTGCCCCACGAGGAAGTAGATGATCCTCTGACGTGGAAAGTATGAGCAGTAACTTGGGAGCCTGACATATTTAGCCTGGGGCTGGAGCTGGGCAACAAGGGAGCATTCAGAGACCTCTAAGCCAAGGAGACTACAAATGAACGGACCCAGAGAAAGGTACCCACACCAAGGTCTTTAATGAATCCTGTGTTTGCTGAATACAGCTGGGTTGGAAATTACAGTCAATGGCAGTTTTTAAAATGTGGACCTCAAGAAAACAACTTCAGCATCACTGGTGATGAGACGCGTAAAACTCTCAGGCTTTACCCAGGAATCCACACAGCAGCCCTGAGGAGGGAGTCCCACTCTTTGCTGCCTTCCATCCTCCAGATGATCAGTGACTCTGACAGGAGCCTAAGATTCTGTCCTCTCTAAAACCAGCACCCAAAGAGAATGAAGCCAAAGAACTAAACCAAACAGGCGTGTCACCCGAACACACACACACACACACACACACACACACACACACACTCAGCTCCATGCTCCACAGTGATACAGTTTCATTTCTTGGGGAAGCCGAAGCTCTTTTTTTACATCATTCCTGGCCTTCTCTGGGTATACAGAAAGGTTGATGCCTGGGGAGTTTCTATCTAGTGCCATAGGCATCTTCTGAGACTGACAGCCTTAAATGCACTCTGTGAGGACAGAAACTCATCAGCCCACCCCTTCCTACCTCTTATTCTCGGAGGCCAATGGCTGTCTGTGGCTCCATGCTTCATTTCTCTTTGACAGTCAAAAGCAAGATCTAGGTCTGCCTAATGGGCCCCCAAGGGGACCTCAAAGATTCCAGCTGTGAGTCTCTGGACAAATAGAAGAAATAGAAAGTCAAAACAAACATGGACACTTATTTCCCTGACTTGCCAATTTTGTGTTATAAACCATGAAATGATTCACAGAGGTCTGTGTCTTATTCCAAAGCACAGCTGGCCAATGTAAAAGAATCTTCTCCCCTGGTCCGCTGGGCCATATACAATTCCCAAGCACGCCAATTTGTATTTGTTTATTGACGAGGCCTCTCCTTGCTTTGCCAGTGGGTGTGTAGGGAATCCAACTGTTGCAAGGACAGTGTGAAAAGGGAGCAATGCACAGTAACAGGTGGGCTTCTCACCATCTCAGACCCTTCCCCTCATTGCCACAGCCGGGCTCAGCCATCAGCTAGACCAATGGTTAGCTGCAATCGATTCTAAAGCAGCACTCCATTGTCCATGAATCTTCTAAGTTTCTTTAGCTTCCTAGGTCTTCAGAAGATCCTCCCGAGGAGGTGGCTACACAAAGGAACCTTCCTCCTCATCAGTAACATTTAAAGGTATTAACTACTGCAATATTATGCTTGCTAGAAACTTCTCCCCATACACAACCCTGACTGTAGAGGCTTTAAAGCAAGTTCTGGATGGGCCGGTGCAGGGGGACAACACTCAGTACAGACTATAAAGTACTTTTTCTTAACGCTTTCTCTGTGGTTTTTTTGGAAGTTCTGGTCTCATTGTAGTACTTACTTTTCTTGTTTGTTTGACATAATCCTGTCGAAAGCAATCTGAGACAGGAAAGATTCCTAGTTTGAGGGTAGAATATATCCAGAGAGGGAAAGCTTGGTGGCAGGAGTAATGGAAAGCTGGTCACATTGCATCTGCAGTCACAAAGCGGAGAGAGACGAATGCTGTTACTCAGCTTGCTGTCTCCTTTTTATTCTGTTGAAGAAGACTCATGACCCAATGCCATTAATGGTGCTGCCTACATTTAGAATGGGACTTTAAGCCTTCCTGAAAGCAGTTGTCACAGACACATCCAGAGATGTGTTTCCTTTGTGATTCTAGATTCCATCACATTGACAATGAAAATCAGCCATCATAGATATCAAGTGTGGTAAACTCCTTCTGGCATGGAAAGAGTGTATATGCCATCTGCTTAGAAAGTGCTATGGTTGTCTTCAACTAAAACCAAAGTGTCACAGCCTCTACTTCTCTCAATTGCATAAGTATGAGTACACCACACACACGCACTCACACACACACACTCACACACACTCACATGGGAGGGGAATGGGGAGAGGCAGGCAGGCAGACAGAGAGACAGTCCATCTATAGGACCTTCTGTTTGCCCCAGAAAGTTATAAATATATATACCAGACACGCCCCCACAAGGAATCACTTGAAATAGGTTCAACTTAAGTTCACATTCTAGATCACTTCAGTGTCAGCCAAACACTCACTGAAATGAGTGGTCTCTCCTTAGGGTAAGGCATTGCTAAGTACTTTCTGTTATTGGAAAGAGAAAGCATTTGTTATTGCATCCAATCAAGTATGAAATCGTCTGCCTGAATTCATAGATGAGAACCTAATAGACAAGGGTCCATAAATAAACGGCAGCTTTAACTTTGACAAGGGGTGAGCCAGGACTGTGGTTCCAACTTTGGCTGCCCATTGGTGTAACAAGGATGCCTTTCAAAAAAGAAACAGTTGCCCAACCCCCCCCCTCCCCGGGATTTAGATTGAACTGCTCTAGAGCGGCACCGGGGAATTATCATTTCTTTTTTCAGTCTTATCCCAGCTGCCCTCGCTAGGCATGATACTCAAAAACCTGTCAACCTGACAGCAAGCCCTGGCCTCACTGTTGACTTTGAAGAGCGCTCTTTCCTCAGGGTTGGTTCAAGCACTCCCAGAGAAAGCAGAGAAAAGCCAGCTCACAACCAGGATCTGAGATACAAGCAGACCTACTCACTGTCCTAATGCACGCCTATCCTGGCCCTCTCTCCTGGAGGTGGCTTTCCTGTTTGTAGGGCAATGAGAGCAAAACTGTATAAATCGTGCAAATTCTAAAGAGATCCATTGCCAAGATGGATGGCAAAAATAACCTTCAGTATTTTCAACTCTGCAATAAATGCAGCGACATCTGCGAAGGGGGAAATCTCTTCTGTTAACTTTTTATTCACCTTCATTTAATTTTTAAATATGTAGTAAACATGATTGCGGGGCTTCTCATTAGCTAGGGTATCTTACAGTCATAATTTTTGATACAGAACATTACTTACCAATTAGCCTGTCTTGTTCTTTTAAATTTCTTTGCTCATATTTTAATGGGAGCTAATGATGCCTTTGTTGACTTATTTAATGTTATGTAAATGTGGCTATAAACTGTGAAGGGTTTAAGGAGAAGCCCCATTTTTGCTTACTCTTCAGATTTTGGAGTGTGTAGAATCCCCAGGAAACACACACATCACCACAATGGATGGGACCTATGGAGGAGGCCAAATAATAACAATAATTCCAAAAGCAAGCAATAAGAGGTGCTTAGAGGACGAGGCATTTTCTTCCGCTCTGGGTTAATTATTTTTGTGGTATAGAAGGACTTTCAAAGTTAACTTTCTGCTATTTGCTTATCCATTTTTGGTTTTGTTTGTCTGTTGTTGTTACTTTAGTGGTGGTTTCGTGTAGCCTAGGGCAATGCCATATTCAAAGCTCAGGCCAGCACAGTTGGACTTCACAGTTGCTCTCTTGCTGCCTTTTATTAGCCTTGTATTCAACAGAGCTCCAATTCCCCCTTATGAGGAACACATCAATGTTTCAATAAGTGAGCGAATAAATGGGTGGCTACAGCATGTGCGTTGGAATGCTTCTCGGCCCTTGTGTTTGCTCTTCTCTGATCTTCTCCACTTCCCAGCCACACACACCCTCTCCATGGACTTCAAAACTGGCCGTAGCCAAACACTGTTTGGTTTCAATATCGGTCAGTTCGTTTTCCACACTCTCTTGTTTTTGCCTGATTTACCAGATTTCTTCCTACCTAATCCTAATCAGCACTGGCTCTCAGGGTTAAACTACAACCTCAGTTAAACAAACACCTCTTTTATCCTATACTCACATCATTGCGTTGAATGCCTTTGGGCTGAATAGATATGCTTTAGAATTAGGACAAGTGTCATATTAATCCTTCTGTTTCCAGCTAAATCCTGTTCTCCTATAACAATTTACTGTAAGTAGAAGTGTTCCCTCCTCCCAAATTTATAATTTTGAAGTCCCAACAACTGGGTAACCCAGAATGTTACTTTTTGTAGGTGCAGGATCAATGAATGATAAATGTGAATAATGACAGTAAGGTCACCATACTGACTCCAAATCCAATAAGTTCAGTGTCCTTATAATGGGTGAACCTTACACAGCCACGCATTCTCAGAGAATATCGTGCAAAGTTCAAGCCAAATGTGCAGGGAATGCTCCTAAAGCTAAGGAATGCCGAGGCTGTCCAGACAACCAGCAGACCCTGCAAGAAAGGCCTAGAACAGATTCTTCTCATAGCCCATAGAAGAAACCAACCGTGCCAATACCTTGAACTCTTGACTTCTGCATTCCAGAGCTGGGAGACAATCAAATTTGGTTGCTTAAGCCACCCAATTTGGGGGATGTCTTACTATACCAAAAAAAAAAAAAAGCATGATTCTACCCTACATTGTTGACTTTTCAATTGGTCCTCAGCATCTCTTTTTTTTTTGTGCTCTCTATAGGGTGCTAACCAATTCCATCCATCATTGGAAAAGACATTGAAAAAAACAGAATTTCCCAGCTTCGTACCATCAGCTGCATAGGAGCCAGAAGGACCCGACCCGTACTCCTTTCTCCAGACAACTAGTCCAGAACACAAGAAGCACCCACACGGTCGGTCCTCCTCAAGGACACCAGCCCAGCTGTTCCCTCCTCATCTCTCTTTTATAATCTATTTATCCTGGCCCAGATTGGTCAAATGGGAATACAGACATTCTGTTATTTCTGGCATTTTCTGTTTACGAAATTGTATCGGGGTGGGGGCACTTGATAAAGTATTTACCCTGGAAATGGTGGGAACCTAAGTTCAGTTCTCATAACCCACATCAAAGAGCCGGACACAGCGGCGCATTCTTGTGATGGCAGTGCTCAGGCTGTGGGGGCAGGTGGTCATGGGAGCTTGCTGGACGCAGCCTAGACTACCTGCCTTGCTCCCGGCCAATGAGACAGAGACTTTATCTCAAAGACTAAGGAAGATATCACTTGAAGCATGACACCTCACGTTGTCTTCTGGCCTCCATGTGCATATTCCATACACATGTATCTGCATGCACATGGAGACATATACACAAACAGAAAATTTTCAAGAAAATATTGAACTATCCCCTAATATCTATCTTCCACTACCAATACTCTCTCCTTCCGTTGTTCCCCCTTTTCCACAAAGTTCCTCGAAGAAATTATTTCTACACATTATCCTTAATGCCTTCCTCTCATAGGCCCATTCCAGATTTGCTGCGGGAGCTACCTTTGCTCCTTCAGCCAATAGCCTTTGAGATACCAGCCCGCTGGGGTGTGGTATCTCTTTAAAAATCAGCGGTGGCAGCCCTCTCGCTCTCTTTGCTTGCTTCGGATTCTGCTTCTGGCTATTAGACGTTTTTTCCTGGTCATGCAGGAGGCTGTTGTCTAGGACGGTGATCTGTAAGTTTTTTCCCTTTAAATAAATAACCTTTTATTAATCATAATTCCAAATTGGTGTGGGATTGTTTTGTTTTGTAATTTACTCCTTTAAATGGCACCCAATGTGGGAAAGATGGGCATCAAAGAGGCTCCTTATGGAGTTTGATGGCCATTTGGGCAAGAAACTGCTCTTGCTTGGACTGTTGCATAAACTGGACACAA
>LOEQ01000724.1:101037-116914 GCA_001685075.1 Bramus lutescens | reverse complement strand
AAGAAAGCAGAGTCAGGCAGACACATGAAGCTCTGGCCCAAGATGGACATGGGTTAGAATCTTCCCGGTAAACCACACCCTGTGGTGATACACAGATCACTAGATATGGGTTAACTAAGATGTGAGAGTTAGCCAAGAAGAGGCTAGATATAATGGGCCAGGAAGCGTTTAAATGAATACAATTTGTGTGTTGTTATTTTGGTTGTAAAGCTAGCCGTGCAGGAGCCGAAAAGCAGGGACAAAAAGCAGGCCTGCTCACCTTATCACTACAAGATTACTTCCAAATCAGCCCCCAAAACTTTGTGGGGTTTGTTTGATTGATTGTTTCAAATAATCAGAGATTTCCATGCTCAATCACCAGGTTAAATATTTGAGTTCATCTTACTGGACTTAGTAATGGCCACAAGTTTCTAGGTGTTGCTGATTGATTGTTCTTCTAGATTTTCTAAAGCTGGGGTTCCCCTCCCCAAGACTGAAGTCTTTGTTTGCTTCTTGTCTCTCAATGACAGTCTCTTAAATTCCCAGCACAGGGCAGAGTGCTTTATTCCAGCTTCAAACTCCAACACTAGATTGATTCCTTGACATCTCTATTTGAATATCTGATATTTGACTCTCAATGCATGCAAAATTCAATTCTTCTTTTTCCTCTTCACACTCCCTCTAGCTGTAGGATTTCCCCATCACAGGAGACTGCAGCACCACCTTTCCACTGCTCATCATCCTAGGAGTGATCCTTGACTCTACTTTTTCAAATCCACATCCAATTGCTGGGGAAATCTATTGGGTTCACTTGCCCCAATCCAGAGGATTCTGGAGGTTTATCTATGCTTTTTCTTTCTCGAACTATTATGAGAGCTTGCAGCTGTTTGCCAACAGGAACCAGAGTGATTGGTTTTTAATACGGTGGGTCATTTTTTTTCAGAACCCAGTGACCATTCTTTCCTTTCTAGAAGAAACCATGTCTCTCGGGTACCCTCCGTACGATTCCAACTGCTCCCCCTTGTTCCCCCTCTGGTCTCCCCAAGTGTACCCCCTGCTAATTCTTCTCCAGCCATATTTCTCAGTAACTGCTCCTCAGTGTGCCTGCCCTACACAGTTGAATTTCAGAGTGATCCTTTTAATGAAGCCCATTTTCCAAAAGTCTTCCTAGCGAATCCCCATATTTTCTTCAAGTCTTTCTCCAGACTTTTCTCTTTCTAGTGATAGTCACTGGGAAATTCAGCATGTGTCCTACTGCTCCTGATAACCCTTGATAGTCTCTTCTAATTTACACAACTGTGTTTAGGAACCGTTCACACTAGATACATTGGGCTCCTACAATTGCCACAACAAAATGCTTCCACAGTGCATTTATCATCTTGAAGTTATGGAGGCAAGAAGCCCGAGAGAGATGTGACCACCTACTTAGCTTGTTCTGAGACTTCTCTCCTTGGTGTGTCGGTTGTCACCTTATCACTGTCCTCACATGCTCTTTCCCCCACACTAGCAAACCTGCTCATTTGTGTCTGAGTTTTCAATAAAACACAATATCCATGGGTTGGACTGAAGCCCTCCTAAGTAAACCCACTTGACTTAATCATCTTCTTAAAGCCTCTCTCTCCAGACAGAGGTGCAAGAAACTAGGGGTAAGGGCTTTAACATATGAATGTAAAAGAGGTCACAATTAACCCTGTAACACTGGTTCACTTCCTTAATTAATTTCCTCCATTCCCTAGCCCCAAATGCCCACGGGAGAGTTTATCTTTCTTGTTTTTTATGTATCCTGAGCTTAATAATAGTGCATAATATAAGACACACTCTTAATAAATATGAATAAATCAATGACCAGATTTTTAAGCATTAAGCACAATAAAAAAAATAGTCTATGTGGGTCACTGGGATTTAGAAGACTGTGTTTCCTGTCTGGGATCTTAAGCAAGTAGCTTATACTTGCTGAATTAACTTCCCCTTCTGCAAAAAACGAAGGTTGTCTGCCTGTCTCAGCAGATGGGTTGATGGTTCAAACATGCTGATGTATATGGATTCTGTGTTCTTGAAATACAGGAAGGATGCAGGATTACCCTCATGGCTAATAAAGACAATAGAAGCTGCTGAGGTCTCCTAAGTCCTTGATATGTGGCAAGCTGGCAGTGTATGAAGTATTTTTACATTCATTTTATTTCTTCTTAAAATAAACATTCTGACTAGCTTTTATGTCTTCATTTTTTTCTACCAGAAAAAAAAGCAAGACATGCTTTGTTGTCTACGCATTAAGATCCACACATTTGTCCTAAAATATGTGGCTGATATAAATTTTACCTTCAATACTGAAAGAAGCATCTGTCTGCGAGTGTGTGTGCTCGTGTATTTGACCTTAGTGTCAGATATCTGTCCCTCAGATGATCAGCTAGGAAGAAGGGAAGATCAGTTCTCTAGGATTCTCTCTTGGGACATTGTTCTCAATGAGGTACAGAGGATCGAGACCATTGCAAAAACTGGCAAGAATTTCTTTGTAACTTAAAACTTTGGGAAGGTAGCCACCGAGCCCAACAAATAGGGCAATGTTCAGCTCTGCCCCCTGGCTTAGTATAAACTCTTGTCTTTCCCCACTGTTTGTTTCTTATTTCAAAATGCTTCATCCTTCCCCCAGCCCCCGCTTCATGGCAATTGTTAAAGATCTACCAAGAGGGATTATTGCTAAGTCTTGTCACATAAAGAGCCAGAGTAATTTGTGTACAGTACAGTTAAAATTACACCATTACACTCAAAGCTAATATTACCCTAATGAGTTGAAATGGAAGGAAGGAGGTTGCTTGGAAAAGACTGTAAGTGACTTAGCGCGGGTTTCTCACTTCCAATGATAATGTTCCTTGAAACTGTGTTTTGAACACATTATTATAGATTTAAATATTTTAATATTCATTTATTCTAATTTCCTTTTTGATAGGTACCATCTCTGTGCCTGCATTTCATCAACTCTGACTAGTGACACCACTCTATTTAATATCTTCCTTGGCCAAATTTCCTGTGAATTGGGAACAAGGTTTTAGCTGCTTAAGGAGGCTTCAACAATTCCTTTGTGTGGTTCAACATTTAAAACTCAGATAGGGATCTCAAATCCTTTATCAAGAAAAGGACTACTCAGCCCAGAGCCACTCTAAGAGTGCAGGGATACAATCTGCGGAGATGTTGGCACTACTGGTCTTCAATTACCCCTGAACACCGTTCCTTAGCTACATTTAGAATGGAAATAGAAATCTTTGTTCTTAAATATGTCAGCTTGGAGCATATTCCGTGCAGACAGTTGGTGATTCCCGTACGCTGGAGAGAGCAACTCAGCAATGGGATGCCTAGCTAGCTTGGTGTAGATATCACAGACTCAATTGCTCTAAGTATTCCTGGAGCACCCCATTCCCCCCTGCCACCACAATGCCCGAGTCACAGTATCTCCACCATGCTGCTGGAAGGAAAGGGCTTTTAGTGGATTCCTGGGAAATGCAGATGTACCCTGAATGTAGGAATTACTGCCCTGTAGGTATATGGGTAGATATCCATTGAGGGGCAAATATGACATGTCAGACAAGTTTTGTTGGAGAAAGGGAGTCAGAGAAGCCTCAAGCCCAGATGGCTTTGTGAGAAGGATGCTACAGAAAGTGGTGGTTAAGTAATTCAGCTCCCTAGACTTGATGCTGTGCTTTTAGGCACGAGCAGAATATTCATTAAGAACTTATGTCCCATTTAGACTGTGCCATCATTTGAAGTGTCCATGATCCAAAGTATTTTCAAACACTTCTACATAAGGTTGTGAGACAAAGGCCTGACTTGCTGTGTGAAGTACTTTTCCATGCACCCTAC
The DNA here is from genome assembly GCA_001685075.1 of Bramus lutescens. Taxonomy (NCBI): domain Eukaryota; kingdom Metazoa; phylum Chordata; class Mammalia; order Rodentia; family Cricetidae; genus Bramus; species Bramus lutescens. Next base: position 113,080 of record LOEQ01000724.1, on the reverse strand, counting down.
TTCCTCAAACACTACCTCTTTTATCCCAGATCTCATGCAGCCAGCTTTCCCCAACATTCAGGTCTTTACCCAAGTAACAGCTTTCCGAGTCTACTTTAGGAAACTAAATGTTGAGATTGCGTGGGTACAACTTCTCTGTCATATACAGAAGACACCCTGGCCCTCTGTCTCCTCCAGTCTTTCCTCTGCTCTTACCTAAAGTTTCCTGAGCAGCAGGTGCAGCGGCTGTGTCGTAGATGCCAGCAGTTGGAGCTGAGCACCTCACAGCTGGTTGTTCTCTGCATTTTTGAAGAGAGTGAGGAAAGGACTCAAAATATGGAAGATCTCCAATGCTCATGGATTATGAGAATTAATACTGTGAAAAAGACAATATTGTATTTCCAAGGGATGTGGAAGTAAGTAGTGGAGAGGGATTTCCGGCCATAGGTCAATCCTACATTCAGTCACTAGCGTTGCTATTAATTTTTAAAAAATACTTTCTTAAGGCACAGATGGAGAATCCATCATTGAAAAGAAAGATTAAACTTCATTAACCATAATCTCAAAAAGAAAGTTTATTTTTTCCTCTTTGTCTTCCTTTCTTCATTTTGAAATCACAAGTTATTATGCTAAATGGTAAAGCTAATTGTTATTTAAACAAAATTTCAATGAGAACGCTTCAATAAGAAATTCCATTTCAATAAGAATAGAAAATAGCACACCTCCCTTTTAGTTCTCTTTCTTTGTGTTTTGAATGGTTGTTTGGATTAAAATGGCATGGTTTTATAGTTAGAAAATGAGCCTACCAGTGATTAAGGTAATTCCTGGAAGTATTTTATTACCATTTTGTATCCATCATGTCTTATTTAACTAAGCACCCCCCTTAAACTTTAGACTTGAATTGATACATTAAAGTGATATAAATATTAGATATGCAAAATTCCCTGAGAAGTTTATTCTCTATAATGGGACAAGAGCTCCAGGGTGTCTGATAACTGTCCCCCTTTGGAGGATGAGGCCCTCATTGTGCATCTGTGAGTACCAAGATGAAATGGGTTGGGATGAAAAGCAGAGGCAGGAGAACAGCAATGATGCAGAAGAGGAAGGGGGCTGCTTTGTAGAGTTCCACAAGGGAGGATACATCGGTGATTGGGAGCTGTCCTTATTTCTGTTTGCTATTTTAAAATCAGGTAGCCTTCCCAGGGTCTTCTAGAGTAGATGATATCTGTTTGGTCTGTTAACCAGAAGCTTCAGGCAACACCTGCCTCACACTACAGGCATTTCTCTTATTCATTGTTGAAGGTTAGGACCAAGTTCCATGACCCTAGGAGGTGGTAAACGAATTGATTGTATGTGTGGTGGTGGACATTTCTTGGAAAAGCAAGACTGTCTTTTACTTCCTCCATATTTCTACTGGAAAATCTCCTGCTCAGCATTCTTAACTGTCAACCTTAGCTCCACCCTTAGAATTTTAAAGTGTCATTCAAACTCAGTGTGTCACTTCCTCTTCATAATAGATTTCTTCTCTCAAGGACCCCACACAATGTTCCATACCTGTCTGTCCTTGCTTCACCTTTCCTCTGCACCATCTGGTCAACCACTGAGTGCTAAGGGTTTCTTCTTAACTTTCTTTTAGCCAGTCCTTTTGTGTCTATGCTAACTACTTCCTAGGCATAGCCTTCATCATCTCACACTCTGACTAACGCAATAGCCTCCCTCCTACGTAAGCCTCAAATCTATGCTTTTGCTGCAGCCATAGTCTTCCAAATGAAAATCAACTTCGTGGTAGCACTAACTTCTTAACATAAAATCCCACAGCTCCTTGGACAAGGCCTGTTTCTTAGACAGACAAAGTAGGCCCTTGGTGACCAGTCATTCTGATGACATCTTTAGGTACATTTTTTTTGATCTTTCTAACTATGTATCATAACACAGCCAACTGTACAGCTTACAGTAACCCTTGCAAACATTGTTGTTTCATTCTTTAGAAAACCTTGTCTTGTTTTCTTAGGCTGCTTAGCCCTCTATTTTACATCTAGGAGTCTAATACTTCATCTTTTCCCAGGGATTTTTCCTGACTCCCCTCCCTTTTGGCCTATATGAACAACATGCTGTGGTCTATGCTGTTAGTTACCTTTTATACAATATTGGCACCAATCCTAGTAGATGAAGTTACTACTTCCTTGCTAGCTTCTGTTGAGAAGATAAACTCTTAAAGGACTTCATCTTGGTATGGGACATCCTTCTGTGTCTGTGTTGCTTTCATTGGTTAATGAATAAAGAAACTGCTTTGAGCCTATAGCAGGGGAGAACAAAGCTAGGCGGGGAAAACTAAACTGAATTCTGGGAGAAAGAAGGCAGAGTCGATGAGAAGCCATGGAGCTTCCTCTGGAGATAGAGGCGAGCCACAAGTTAGAACCTTGCCGGTAGGCCACAAGCCTCATGGTAAAATATAAAATAATGGAAATTGGTTAATTTAAGATATAAGAATAAGCCAGAAATAAGCTTTAGCTATTGGCCAAAGAGTATTACAAATAATATAGTTTCTGTGTGATTATTTCAGGAGTCTGGGCAGCCTCCCCCAACATCATCTATCTTATGGTCAAGTATTTGCTCTTTAATCAATTCCATTAACAATTATGTGTGTATTCAGTACACACGGAACTGGAGAAAGTTAAATGCAAAGGTGGTACTTATACTTGTAAGTAAACCAGTTCTCATATTAGGCAGAATGGAAGAGAGAAAAGTAATGCCCTAGGTAGCCTAGCTTTGTTTTATTTGCTGGTACTTAAAAAGAGCTGTAAGTTACTTGTCTTTTGATACCTATGTTAATATTCTATATGCATGTTTATATGAGAAGAAGAGATCCCTACTTAAAAACAACTCTTAAAATAGCAATTACACAGATACCTAAGATCTAGTGCCATCCCATTGTCAGTGCCTGAGTTTCATCCATGTCACTGTCACTCTGAAAGGATCTGCTGACATGATTGACAGCAGTTGCTATTAAGTGATGATCCACATCTTCCAAGTTCTAAGGGCAAAACCAGCATTTGAAAAGGGCTGCTGAGAAGTTCAGAGCTGTTCTATGGAATATTTCCTGAATCACACATGGCCTGGACACCAGCAGGACCAGGACAAAGACCCACAGAGAAAGGGGCTTCCCACTGACAGCTAAGTGTTTGTAGTGCTCATAAGCCCCAAAGTAGAAAGCTACTTCTGCCGTTAGGGCCATTTCATAGGAGAGGATTTTCTTAGACTTTATTGTATGTTCCAGGTATCTTTGACACTCGAAGTTCATTAGTATGATGTCTTGCTCTGATTTCAGTCTTGGATGGTGGTAGTATGGCGGTGAGTGGGTTGGGTGTCTTCTCTTGAAATCTGAAGCGATGTGTTCATCATTGAATACCTTATGGCTCCTAAGTGAGTAATTAACATAATCTAAATACTCAAAAAATAAAAATTTTGGGGGCCCGACAAAATGTTTATTGGGTGAAAACCCATCAGTAGGAGTGACTAGTGTTTGTTAGTGTTTGAGAGGTGAGACCAGATTCTTTGCACATTAGCATTCTAATTGGTGCCAACATAAGCCTGCAAACTTCCAAGTTACTGGGTGTGGTTTTTTTTTTTTTTTCGTGTGAATGAATCTGGGAAGGCTGATTAGGCCTAGTCCCATTGCTCACTTAAAAAACGGGGCTCCATCTTTTTTCAGATTGATGATAGAAGTAATAGAAAAGTCCTCCTTCTTCTACTTGGTAATGTCCTGGCTGTTTTTTATATTACAGAGGAGTTAGAAGACAACAAATGGCATGAATGATTTGCCAGTCTTGAAAGCTAAGAACTCATGGAATGCTGCGTGGGGGAGGGCCTACTTTGAAAGAATTCTTCCCCATATAGGAAGCACAGAGTAATGCCATCAGGATATGATCTCTTAAGTGACACCAGTTTTGTAGGTCTCAGATTTTGTTATTTCTTTGGACAGAATCTGCATGGAGAGAAGTGGTAAGCTGGTATCTTACATGACCAGACATAGCAGGTCCCAGGAAAAAAAGGCCTAAAGTTCTAGACATTGGTCTACCATGTAGGATTGAGTGAGTTTAATAAAAAATAAAGTTTGAAGCCCATTGTTTTCACTTAACTTTACTTCAGAGCTTGTTGTGATATGTTGTTTGTGTTCTGAAAAATCAAGCCTGCCTGGTGGTTAGAGGGCAGAGCTAGCCACTAGTTAGCCATAGAGGTCTGGAGGTGCTATGGGAGAATGCTTTTGTACCCTGCAGAGATTCATCACTCACATTGGTTTAATAAAACACTGATTGGCCTATTAGCTCAAGATTATTATAACTATCTCTTATAAGTTAAATTAACCCATAATTCTTGTCTATGTTTTGCCATGTGGCTTGGTACCTTTTCTCAATGCAGCATTCTCATCTTGCTTCCTCTGTGTCTGGGCAGCGACTGCAGACTGAGTCTTTCCTCTTCCCAGAAGTCTCTGAGTCTGGTTTCCCTGCCTAAACTTTCTGCCTGACGACTGGCCAATCAGCATTTTATTAAACCATGAGTGACAAATCTTTACAGTGTACAAAAGCATTATCCTACCTCATGGAGGTCTGTTACAGACAGTAGACAGGAAGTGATAAGGCAGGTTGTAGACAGGATCTCAACTCTTTCAGCCAGAGGAGTTAGAGAGGTAAGATGTGACTGTGGCTGCCCCTTTGATTCTCTGATCTTTCAGTTTTTATCCTGATATTTGACTCCCAGCTTTTATTATTAAGATCATGCTTCAAGAGCTGGTCACCTCATTTTTTCAAGTCTTAATTTTATAAATTCCAGAATGATCCAATTGTTGTATCTGTTGCACAGAATTGTGAAGAGGATTAAATTTTCAAAAAACATATTGAGTGGGCCTAGTGAAACTTTTGGCTAAAACATCTATAAAATTAGTCATACATAATGGCACATGACTGTCCTCCCAGCATTCAGAAAGAATATACAGGGTGATCATGTGAACTAGGATTTCCAGATCAGATTGGATAATATGGTAAAACCTTATATCAAAATATTTAAAATAAAGCTTCTAGAAGGGAAGCCGGGCGGTGGTAGTGTCCGCCTTTAATCCCAGCACTCGGGAGGCAGAGACAGGTGGATCCTTGTGAGTTCGAGGCCAGCCTGGTCTACAAGAGCTAGTTCCAGGACAGGCTCCAAAGCTACAGAGAAACCTTGTCTCGAACAAAAACAAATCAAAACAAAAAACTTCTACAAGGGATGATATTTATTACTTTAAAAAAAACTTTAAAAATCATCTTCTCCACAAAGAATGGGAAAACTGATTAAGCTTAAGAGAAACATATTTAGAAATCTAGAATTTAACTAATGTTTTATAGTGACTCAAGCAATGTAAAGACATGTAAAAACATCTGTATATATATATATGTATTTAACCAACTAAATCCAGTTTATGCTATTCCTATGCTCATGGATGTGGGGCCATCCACCAAAGCATGTTCAACCTACCATAGGCCATACCCCAAAAGAAAAATAAATGCCTCTTGCTCACCTAGTAACCATCAACTACAATAGTTCTTCATGTAGGGGTGGAGCCTCATGCATCCTTCCTCCCTCCATGCTAGAATGACTGATTGGTTTTATCTTGTGAAGGTCTTGTACCAGCAATCACAGCTAATGTGAGTTCATGAGTGAAATAGTCCTGTCACAAATGGAAAACGTTTTTCTTTTGCTCCAGTCTTCCTGACCTCTGACTCTTAAACCCTTTTGCCCCGTTTTCCATGACAGCCCTGATCTCTATGCAGGAGGAGCTATGATACAGATGTTCAATGCATGTCAGAGAGTATTTGTTGAAGAGTAATTATATCTTTGGTGGATCAATGAGGTTTTTAATATCATACCATTGCCCTATTTTAACATTCTATGCGTATCCCAATTCTGTGGGAGCCTAGGAAACCAACATCCTACAGCAGTGCTTCTAGATCTCCCTAATGCTGTACCCCTTTAATACAGTTCCTCATGCTTGGTGACCCCCAATCATAAAATTGTTTTTGTTGCTGCATCATAACTGTAATTTTGCTATTATTATGAATCATAATGTAAGTATCTGCATTTTACAATGGTTTTCTGTGACCTCTGTGGAAAGGATCATTGGTTCCCTAAAGGGGTCATGGCCCACAGGTTGAAAACTGCTGTCCTACAGCAATAATGAACATTAGTAGTGTGGAATATACTAGAGACAAAGCTCAATTCCCCTTTGACAGTTCATCTGCACAAAATTATCTTTATTAATCTGTCATGATCCTTAGATGGCTTCTTCTGAAAAGTTGATTGTTTAACCTGTGTACTTACCATGAAGCAAGTCATTTAGTGAGAGAAATGTCTTGAAAATAAGTTGGTTGACATCATAACTGCCTAAGGAAGCAAGGAATAACCATGTAAACAATAGGCTGACCACAGTGCTTCAAGTAAAATTTTAAATAAGAGTTTTGGGATGACCTGGCATGTCCAGGAGGTGAGAAAGGTGAGTGGATCTTGGGATGGGTTCAAGAAAGATCAATTAAGGACCAGCATTCTTTGCCATTTATGTTTTTTACTATTTTTTTGACGTTTTGTATAGTTCTGTCAATTTTTTTTTCTGTGACCACTCTTTAAAATGCCTGGTGTGAGTGTGTGTGTGTGTGTGTGTGTGTGTGTGTGTGTGTGTGCGCGCGCGCGCGCGCCTGGCTGTATGGATATGAATGATGTGCAGGTGCCTGCAGATTTCAGTCACTTTTCAGATTCCCTAAAGCCAAAGTTACAGATGGTTGGAGGCAGTCATGTGGGTGCTGGGAATCAAACTTGGGTATTGAAACAGCAGCAAGTGCTTTTAAACACTAAGCCATCTCCCCAGTCCTGAAACATATCTTAACGCATCTTGATGGCTCATATTATATGTGTGTATACCACACGATAATAAAGCCAGGCCAATGAGCATTCTCAGCCCTTCAAACATCAATCAGTTTTATCTCTTACTAATTTCGTACTCTTCTGGTCTTCTTGAAATACAGCAAATGCCTTCAGCCAAAAGTTACTGTACCGTGCTCTACAAAGCTAAACTAAGTCCTCCACTCTGCATTTTGGTGACCCATATAAAGTTTGCATTTCTAGCCCCTACCCTCCTCATTCCCTAGTGAAGAGAATGCCTTGCAAGACTTGCTTTCTTGTTTTCACCAATGACGTAAAAGTGGAAGAAGTGAAATTTGTCTTTCTGCTTCTGGTTTATATTGATGCAAATGACAAGATTTTATTCTCATTGGAGCAGAATTATATTCTACTGGGTAAATATGGCCCATTTTTCTTCCTGTGTTCATACATTGAAGGGCATCTGGGATGATGTCATATTTTGGCTCTTATGACTACATTTTGCTTGGAAGTCTAAGTGACTTATTAGTACACTGACTTAGTCTCCTTTGTATATATACAGAATCGGTAGTAAAATTGGGAATCATATAGTGTTTGTTGTTTGTGTTTTCAGGTTGGTTTAGGAATCTCAGTGCTGGTTTTCTATAACAGCTGTACTAATTTATAGCCTCACCAACTGTAAATAAAAATTTCCTTGGGCCAGAGAGATGACTCAGTAGTTAGGAGTTCTTACTGCTCTGTCAGAGGACCAGAATTCAGATCCCAGAACTCACATCAGTGTGGATGGTTTATTAATGCCTTTAAATCCAGTTTCAAAGGATCTGATGTCCCTTTCTGGCCTCCATGGGCACACACACACACACACACACACACACTCATACTGCAATAAAAATAAATTTTAAAGAATTTTCTTAACTCTGCATCCTCACCAATTTTGAGTTTTTGAGGATAACATTCTAACTGGGATAAGATGATATCTCATTGTGGTTTTGATTTGGGTTTCCCAATGATAGAGACATGGAGCCTATTTTAGTTGCTTGTTGATCATTTCCAAACCATTTTTCAAGAATTGTCAATTTAGTTCTTTGATCCACCTTTAATTTAATTGTCTGGTATGGAGTGTTCAGCTTTTTAAGTTGTAGATTCTAGATACCAATCCCTTCTTAAATTAGTATTTTTCATAATATTTTACTGTTGTGGTGACTTAAAAAAAATGGCCCCTAAAGGGAGTGGCACCATTAGGAGGTGTGATATTTTTTATGTAGGTGTGGCTGTGTGGAGGAAGTGTATCACTGTGGGAGTGGGCTTTGAGGTTTCCTATGCTTAATCATCCCTCAGTGGGACTCTCAACTTCCTGTTGCCTGAAAGATGTAGCACTCTCAGCTACTAATGCCATGTCTGCCCACATGCTGTTATGTTCCCTGTCCTGATGATAATGGACTGAACCCCTAAAACTATAAGCAGGTCACTTCAATCCCCAATTAAATGTTTTCTTTGTAAGAGTTTCAGTGGTCATGGTGTCTCTTCACAGAAATAAAAACCCTAAGACAACAATCTCTCAATTCTCTTGTCTCTTTGCAGTTCAGAATTTTCTGTGCTTGATATGATCCCATCTTTCTATGCCCACTTTTGTTGTCTGTGGTTTGGGATCCTGTCTGAGAATTCAACATCGTAGAGTGTTACCCTTGGGCTTCCTTTAAATGATTTCAGAGTTTCAGGTTTGACCATTATGTCTTAGATTCATTTTAAGTTGGTTTTGTATATAGTCAGAGGTAGAGATCAAATTTCTCTCTTATATATTGATGCATATAGGTGTAAATTTGCCACAACCATTCATTACGGACCATGTTTTCTCCACTATGGTTTTCATATTTTTTATGAAAATTTTTATTGTTTGAAAATTTCATGCATGTATGTAATATATTTTAATCAAATTCATCCCTCATTTCACTTCTTCTAATTTCTTCTCTATGTCCCTCACTACATTTTTCTCCCTATGTCATATGATCTTTTTTTAACCCACTGAATCCAATTAGTGCTATCTATATGTGCATGGGTATAGGGCCATGTGGAGCATATGGGGCTACATCTCTTAAAAAAACTATCTCTTCCTCCTACACAGTCACTAATTACCAATAGCTGCTCAGGTGTCAGAAGTCCTTCCCCATCCATACTGGGAATTGTGCTGGCTTGCCCTTGTACAAGTTTTATGCATACTTGGTGTGGGAAGTCCTTCTGTCTATGTTTTGCTTTTATCGGTTAATAAATAAAGCTGTTTTGGCCAGTGGCTTAGCAGAATAGGGCAGAATAGAGCAAGAGAGCGTAGGCAGAGTCAAGGAGAAGCCACATAGCCATGCCAGAGACAGAGGCCTCTGCTGGAGGCCTCCGAAGCTTTGCCGGTAGGCCATGATCCTGTGATGCACAGATTGATGGAGATGAGTTAGTTTAGGTTATAAGAACTAGCTGGAAATACACTTAAGCTATTGACCAAACAGTATTGCAAATAATATGGTTTCTGTGTGATTATGTCAGGTCAGGGTGGAAATGAATGAGCAGCCTCCCCTAACATATACTGTCAAAGTCTTTATGGGTTCATATGTGCAATGACCCTGACGTGTCTGGCAAATGTTATTTCACTGAAAATATCCTTCATACCTTTGTGAGAAATCAATTGCCAGTGGAAATATGGATTGATGTTTTTGCCTTCAGTGCTGTCTAATTGTGTTATGTGTCTTTTTTTTCCTGCCAGTAGCATGCTGTGTTTGTAATTGTACCTTTATGCTGTTTTAAAGTCAGGTATTCTGTTGCTTGCTGCACTGCTTTGTTCTGTTTGGACGGTTACTCAGAACTGTTTGGCTCTTCTGAGTCTACTGTGTTTGCATATGTGTTTCCAGATTGCCTTCTCTATGTCTGTGAAGAAAGTCATTGATATTTTCATGTGAATAACTTTGAATTTATCTATCTGTCATGTATATGTATATATGTTGCTTGGAGTAATATGGTCATCTTAACAGTTTGTTTCTGATTCTTGAGTATATCTTCCCATGTTTATGATAATTCCATCTAATCTTATAGTCACCTCAGGGTTCTGTGTAAGCAGAAAGTTAAAACTGAAACAGCCTTTTCAACTGATGACTTAATGTTGAAGACATACTGAATGTGTGTGTGTGTGTGTGTGTGTGTATAAAACATGCCTCCACTCTGTTTAAGATGAAATATATTCAGTTTTCAGCTGGTTTCTAGGGTGCCTGAGCAGTGACTTCTTAGTTGTGTATAGCAAAGAGGACATACTCTCATTAAACTAGCAAATACCATCAACAATGAGTATGAGGAAGAATACGATGCCCAGAGCTGTCACAAAGCATTGCTTTAGATTTACAGCTTTCAACAAAAAATATTGGTTGTACACAGAGATAAGAAAACATGGCCCATTTCATTGTGGCGTATCTGTGGTACCATTTCTATGGCCCGTGTTATGGTATCTATCTTTGAACCCAGCCTTCAGCTGGTCAGCAAAAAGACTGTGAGTTCAAAGCTACCTTGGATACTTCATAAAACCCTGTCTCAACTCCCTACCCTCCCTCCAAAATTAATAGATAGATAGATAGATAGATAGATAGATAGATAGATAGATAGATAGATATAAAGACCCATCCATGGGCAGAAAGGGGAGGGGACAGTAACTGTGTCTGAAAGTGTTCATTTATGGAATTTATCAATCTAACATTCTAACTCAACTAGTTTAAACATATTGTGAAGAAGAAATGGCCCGCATCTAAAATGGTAATGGAAGGAATGAAAGCGGTGCTTCACAGAAGCAAGAGCTCCATCCCTGGAACTGAATTCTGTAAAAATTCTAGGATTGAAAAGTACAATAAATGAGATGAACATTTCTCTAGTAAATTCAACAGCTGATGTGATATTAAACAAAGAATTAATTAGTTAATAGGTCGGTTGAGATGACACAGTCTAAAGAACAACAGAAGAGAATAATGAAGAGCAATAAGCTAAAGGTCAGAAAACCATGTATGGACCAGCATCATGTGAACCAACAGATAGATGACTGGAAAGTATCTGCGATGGTTTCAATGTGGTTTGTCCCTATTGGAGAAAATACAAGCTTAATATGTCCATAGTATTTGGAGGCAGTACTCTTGTGATTGAATTCTGGGGGCAAACTAGGAAGAGGGGACTCAGAGGATACACTCCTCCTCTCTGGATATCCTGTACCAATCCAGAATTCTGCCTAAAAAGATTACCATATATATCACCTTGTCTTAGTCAGGATCTCTATTGCTGTGAAGGGACGCCATGATCATCACAACTCTTATAAAGGAAAACATTTAATTGGGGTGGCTCACTTATGGTTTCAGAGGTTCAGTCCATTATCATAATTATGGGACATGGTAGTGTGCAGGTAGACATGGTACTGGAGAGGTAGCTGAGAGTCCTACATCTTGTAGGTAACATGAAATGGTCTCTGACACTGGGTGGTATCTTGAACTTAGGAAAGCTCAAAGCCCACCCCCACAGTGACACCGTTCTTCCAACAAGGCCATACCTACTCTAACAAAGTAACACCTCCTATTAGTGCCACTTGTATGACATTATGGAGTCAATTAAATTCAAAGTACCACATACCTCAATCTTAGAACAGAGCTACAAGCCAAAGTAAATATCTAAAACAAACAATCAAACAAAAACACAGAAAAATCTTGAACTGTGGTCTTATTATCAACAACAAAAACAGACCAACACAATGGCAAGAATTATTTTGAAGAACTAACTTGTTCCAAATTAAATAAAAGTGATCAATCTATGCATCCAAATAGCTCAAGAAACTCCTACAGGATGAGTCCTGAGAGCCACATACTTACTGAACCACATCATGAGTAATCTTCAGAAAGATACAAGCAAAGAGAATCTTAGACCCAGGATGGGATGGTCCAGGGAGGTGACTCATCAGGTAAAAGCACTTGTCAAAGCCTGGGAATCTGAGTTCCTTCCTTGAAACTCATGTAAAGATGGAAGTGGTCAATCAACTCCGCAAAGGACCTACTGGTCTCCCCAGGTAGGCTGCGACATGTGCACGTGCTACCCCACACACTTCTCTCTCTCTCTCTCTCTCTCTCTCTCTCTCTCTCTCTCTCTCACACAC
>LOEQ01000724.1:86699-101031 GCA_001685075.1 Bramus lutescens | reverse complement strand
TCTCTCTCTCTCTCTCACACACACACACACACACACACACACACACACACAAACTTAAAAAGTAGGTGCTGGGAAATAGCTCAGTAGGTAAGAGCAGTTCTTGTTCTTGTAGAGGACTTACATTATGTTCTCAGCACCCACATTGGGTAGGTCACAATAGCTTGTAACTCCAGGTCCAGGGAATCCAATGTCCTCTTCTGGCTTCCATGGTCACCTGCATGCATGTGGTGCATAGACACATAAGCAGGTACATGCACGTAAAAAATAAATTTAAAAATAAATAGTTAAACAATAACAACAACAGAGAAACAACTCATTATCCCTGGGAAGTACTCCATAGAATTAACACTAGATCCCTTGTTAGAAATTATGAAGTCCAAAAGGCAGTGGTATGTAGTCCAAGATTATGAAAGGTGAAAGTTCTTTAAAAAGCAATGTAGAATTCTATATCCAGAAAACAGTTTCACAGTTAAAAGGAAATAAAGAGATTCCAGGAAAAAATTTGGCGAAATCCATCACTTGCTAAAAAAATGCTCTGAAATTTTTTCTTTCTCCTACCAAAGTGTGGATAGAAATTTATATATAAAAGCTCCCACTGTGTGCTCTATATCACTGGGTCATATAATAATCCCATAGCTAATACTTTAGAAATAAAAAATAGAAACTTAGGGTCCTTCCAAATTTGAGGAATTCTTGTATATTAAACACTCAGGTTAGTTCACGGGGCCAATCATAGATTAGATAATTTCTGTGTTGTCTAAACTTTTGTAGTTCTCTGTGTATTCTAGATATTAATTACTATCACATGTATTATAATTATAAGTGTGCTGTCCTGTCCTGTCACTTGGGCACCCTGTCCCTTTAAGCGACAAGCTCCATCCACTCCCAATCTCCCCCTTCTCAGGGAGGCAAGCTGATCTTGTGCCTCCTCTTCCTCGTTATCTCTCTGTTCTCCTGAAGAGGCAGCCTCTACCTTCTTCTCTTCTTCCCCTTTCCTCTTTTTCTCTGTCTCAATCTCTCTCTCTCTCTCTCTCTCTCTCTCTCTCTCTCTCTCTGTCTCTGTCTCTCCTCCATACCCACCTACCCTTACACCTTTCCAGTACCAACTAAATAAACCCTAAACCCAAGCTCTCTCTGCATGGCTTATCTGTCTGTCTTCCTCCCACCCTGGCCTCTTCCACCCACAGTGGGACCTGCCAGGACCATCCACACTGCCATAAATCATAACATGTATGATTAGCACCATTAGAAAGTGTGATTCTTGCTTATATTTTCATTTTACTAGGCCAAGTAAATGTTGTTTTGGTACTTCCTGGTTCTCATTGCTGCACACTTTTTTATAGTGAGTAAGCCATTTATATTTCTTTTCTATGAGAAACATGCCCATATGCTTTATCCATATTTGCAATAAATGTTGAACCTCTGTCAGTTTTGCTTTGAATACTCTTTCCCAGGTTTTTCCAATGTATTTTCTCTTTTTAAACATTTATTTCATTTTTTAATAGGTTTATATGTATGTATGGGGTCAATAGGGTCTTTGCACATGAATGTAAGTGCCCAGGGGGACCAGAAGAGGGGACCTGGTCTGCTAGAACCTCAGTCTCAGGAGGTTGCGAGATCCCACTGGGCCTGCTGAGAACCAAACTCTGGTCCTTTACAAAAGCAATACTGACCCTTAGTGTCAGAGCCCATGGATGTGGATTCATTCTTCCTTGACCAAAGGTCAGAGAGTTCAGGACTACTCTTGCTCCTTCAAGGTTATGACAGGAGATTTGACCTAGGGTCTGGTGCCTACAGGATGCCTAAACAACCAAATATTTAACTCAGAATGTAACTTAATGTTTTGGGTATTGAAAAGGTAATTACTTTGTTTGTTGCTTGTTTGTATCATGGTAAAACAGTCCTGCTTTCTCCCCCCATTTTGGATTGGGGTGTATAAAGTATATGGAAAATAAACACAGATGAATTCAGTATTCACTGAGTTGCTCTCCTGACTCTAATCTGTGACTCTGTCCTGCTCTTTTGTATCTTTGGTTTTTTCTGCCTATCACTTCTAATTCACATGCCCCAACCCTGTAATGTATGAACCCCTGAGGCTGGATCCTGACAGATGTCTCCCCAATGTGCGGCCCCAACACTTTCGCTGCTGAAGGATCTCTCCATCCCCTGCTTTTGATTTTTGTTTTTCTTCTATAATTTCAGAATATAGGCCAAATTGATCATAATGTTACTATGACTTACATTACTATACTTTCTGAATTAGTTTAAGTTTTTAATTGAAATTATCAACCTGTTTAAAACTCACATGGATATAGGGCATAAGTATCTAACTTTTATTTGTTATAGTTAATAACTATTTCTCCTCATTTATTGAATAATCTTTTCTAGGGCTGGTATACTATAAGAAGATGTAGGGTTTTTTTAAGCCTTGAGGAAGATGAATTTCAAGAACACATCTCAGCAAACTCTAAAATTCAAAGAAGTAGGTCTCTCTAAAGATTTAATATTTTATTTAATATACTAGAAATAGAATTTTGCTTATCAGCATTCCAGGTTGCTTACAAAACTGTAGCCCCTCCAGTCTTTATCTGTTTAGGATGTTAACTCTTTGTTTTCTTGGGTATCCTTCAAACTACATTGATGGCAGTATCCCTTGCCTTTTGATGCAAACAGCAGAAATTCTGTTATCTCCCTCATAAGCAGAATGCTAGTCACATTCTTCAGGTTGTGTGGGAACTGAAGACCCAGGGGTAAAGAGGGCACATTTTGATCTGCCCTCCTCAGATGTACAAACCGATAGAGAGATAGAGGGTATTATTCTTTTCTTAATGTTAGATCAGCCATATGAGCAGCAGATGTGTGCATGAATGTGTATGAAGTACTTAGAACAAAATACACGTATTTCACAGAGTGCATAACTAATAAACATGTAGCATGATGAATGTTGTTGCCCTCAAGTCTTCATCAGACCTGGGACTGTTTATTTGAGTACAACCCTAACAGTGATTATTATGTGTCCAGATTTTTTATGTTTTGCTTATAAACCTCGGTCACCAGTTCTCTGTGCTTCTCAATCATTATAACAGCTGATAGGGTTTAAGATTCTTTATTTTTGGAGTGATTACTGGGAAGAGGAACAGGAAGAGGAAAGGATGTAAGTGAAATCAAGAATCCCTCGTACTCAACAGACAAAAAACACCAATATACATATATTAACTAATGGCGATGACAAGGTCATCATAGTCCTGATTAGATAATATCAGGGGGCTACTTTGTAATTTTCAGTCCTGTTTTCCTGGCCTGTGACTGTCTTTCTGCAAACCCTCATTCTGTGGTAGTAGCTATATAACTACTGAAAATAAGGGGAGTCTTACCTCGCTATGTAGTGCCTCCATTGGAGCTACAAGTACCTCTTGTCTATATATCTAGGACACGTCCCTTAAAAGATTCTCACTGGTCTAACAGCCCCAAAGACATTCCAAAACCAATCACCATGGCTTGGAACAAAAGATGTTGCCAGTGGGAGTGTGTGTCCTGTGCTGTGGACACAGGCTGAGTGAGGAGGAAGAAAGTTGTTGTTGAGAGAAATGCCTTCCCTTCCTCTGTCACTACTAACACGAGAAAACTTGAAATACTATTTCCTTGCATTTTGTTTTGCCATCTGCCATTGACTGTCACATTTCACAAGTTAAAAAACATGTTATTTCTTTGTTTATTTTGTCAGTCTTTGGTATTCTCTGGAGAGGAATTACATCTCTATTTCAGTGGGGTAGATTTAATCTGTTTGTGTCATCTCTAGATTTTCCTAACTCCTTGTGGTTCACAGTCAAAGGTTTTTCACTTTACCTCAACTGGTGAATAAAGCTGATTCATTCCAGATTACATATTTCTAGGGGCATTGGGTTGAGAGCTGGAAATCACAGATGCCTGAATTTAGCATGTAGAAGACTTTTCAATGTAGGATACAATTTCTCTGAAAAATGTATGTTACTCTAGTAATTTTAGATTAGTTTGTCAATATAAGTATTCATGGAACCCATGACATCATACATTTGAGCTTTCCATGGTTCTTATCACTGTCCATAGACTGCACGTTAATTCCTTCAGACATCAAGCAACCATAGTCTTATAACAGGAGCTATATTGTACATGTGTGCATTGTGCATCCAAAGTTGAGCTTGAGGCAAATCCTTAGACTATTTGTTTTCCCAATAGTAGTAGTTAACCTGATTCTTGGGCTGTTGTCTGGTCAAGAACACAGTGTTATGGTTATGTTTAAGAGAAGAGGCTATGGACCAGTTTGATACTTTGCCAGATATGTTTGAGGTAAATTCATTACCAAGATCATTTTCTTCTATCACATAAAGTTTAGGAAAATGTGGGTGCTGCTCACTAGGCTTGTTTAAGCTATTCATCTAGAAGCTGTCTAATTGTTTTTAAGTACTGCACTCTCTTTTGTGAATTATGTTCAACCAGCTACACACCTGAACATATTGGGTACATATGCCTTAGCACAGACATTTCTCATCACTAGCAATGAATGCATTGCTGAACCCATTCTATATCTTTACAACACTGGGGATACAAAAGTTGAGTCCTCCAGTTCATAAAATCAGAAATTGTCACCAGAAATTTGTCTCTCTTTGGATCCCAGTGAAATCTATTATTCATTTGTCATCCCTAAGTCAGAGGCAGTGGCTGCAGTATCAATTACGAAGTCTGCCACAAATGTCTTAGTATTAGTCTTTCATTCACATTACTGGGTATCTGACAGCTGAGCACTATGTTAAGAGATGTTTACTGTTGAAAATTTGTAACTTAATACATTATGATTGAGACTAAGTTCTCATACACTCTGGGTTGAGATGGGGTTAGCAAAAGGGCAAAATCTGTAAGACGTGACTCCTGGCCCGGAGAGGAAGGTAAGACTAACACAAATTAATGCTTGATATTTAAAATAGCATATTGTTAACAACCAAACTGAATGTAGAATAAGCTCTTGACATTCAATAGGGGTAGCTCTGGAGAGCAATTGAATCCCCCGGTATGTACAATTTGATCATAAAATGCAGAAGATGAGAGGGGAAACACTGGCTGAAATTTGATTAGAAATTTCAGCTCACTTAGATGTACCAGGGTGGCTCACAGGGACTTGCTGAAACTTGAGTCAGATCCACAGCCTTGGCTAAGTAGTTCCGAATTGGACATTTTGGAAGAATGTTAAATCTGTAAATGCCATTGTTAGTTCATATTACACACAAGAGATACTGAAAGCCAGTGAGACGGCTTGATAAGGCACTAGGCGAGCAAGCCTGGCCACCTGATTTGGATTTCAAGAACCCATGTAAAGGTGAAATGAAAGATCTGATTCTACAAAATTGTCCTCTGACTTCCACAGAGCTCCAAGCCGTGTATGCCCATACACAATGATAACAATTTTTCAAAACTAAATATTTTAACGAGTTTAGAAGGACGCTGGTCATTCTAGGGTAGAAATAAATCTCTTAAATCATGAATACAGAAGTCAGATGGTTACTAAAATATTAGCAGAATTAGGGAATTGGAAGAAGGATATTTCAGAAAGGTACTGAAAATATCTGAGGTAAAACTACTAGAGGCAGTCAGTGGGGATAATATGACAATTAACCTATATCCTCACCAAGGCCTTCCTTTGACTGCAGGCCAGTTGTACACAGTCTTCTCTTCCATGACAGCTAATGTCTGATATTTATGTTTCATCTTCTCATTCAAAGCTCCCACCTATGGTTGTCTGTTTTGTATGTGTTGCATAACAAAGTGGATGGTGTAAGTTGGTAAAATGACTATTATACCCTTTATACAAATGACACAGATTTGCGCACTGATTTCAAAATCAGTGTATTATAGTACTTTAATGATCTGTGGAAATAAGACACCTTGAAATTCATAGTTTCTGGGATGGTTTGAAAGAAATTTGACCCCCAAGGGAGTGGCATTATTAGGAGGTATGGCCTTGTTGAAGTAGGTGCATGCTGTTCTGCTCCCTGGCATGATGATAATGGACTAAACCTCTAAAAATGTAAGCCACCCCAATATAATACTTTTCCTGTATAAGAGTTGCTGTGGTCATAGTGTCTCTTCATAGCAATTGAAAGACTAACTAAGACACAAGTTGGGACCAGGGACCTGGGTATTTCTGTGACAGGCCTGAACTTACTTTTGTAGGAAGGAATATGGACCTTGGAACTGTGAATTGTGAAAGCAGTGGAAGGCTTTAAGTACTGCTTTATGGGCCATACCAGTAGGAGCATGGAAGACAGTAGTGTTAAGAGTGATTTTAACTGTGGGGGCTTACTCAAGAGGTTTCAGAGGCAAAGAATTATAGTATGTTGCCTAGAGATCATCCTTCTGATATTTTGGTGTACCTGGTTTTGCCCTTGTCCAAAGAATCCACCTGAGGCTAAAGGGAAGAGTTTTGGATTAATTTTACTAGCAGAGGAAATCTTAAAACAACCTACTATAGACTCTATTGTGTGGTGACTAGTGTTCATGCTTATAAGATTTATAATAAAAAGGAACAAGCTGAGCAAGAGCAAGAAATAAAAAATGTACAATATAAATAGAAAAGTAGAATCAAAATGTGGGATGGAGCTAAGTCCTGTGTTCGAGGAGATAACTGGATTACTTAGATTAATTAATATAATAAATGGAATGGTGACCTCAGGGCAAGATCCCACCCAGCTAAGTTTCCAATGTGTAAAAAGGAATTAAAGAAAAGCTTAGAGCTGGGTGTGTTAGTGCATGCCTTTAATACCAGCACTTGAGAAGAAGTTGGCAGATTTCTGCATTTGAAACCAGCCTGGTCTAACCATTGAAAACAAAAATTTGGTGAGGATGTAATGGAGCAAGTAGGACATGTTCCAGTCACAGTAAGCAGCAGAGCTTGGTAACATTGGCTACATAGTTCTGGAGTTAAGCATAGAAGAAAGGGGTTATGGGGATTGCATTGAATCTGTTAACTGCTTTAAGTAGAATGGACATTTTAATGGTATCAGTTATTACAGTCTGTGAACAAGGGATGTTTTCCCACTTTTTTGTTTTCTCATTGGTTCCTTTTGTTAATCTTTTATAGTTCTCGTTTTAGAGCTATTTTACCTCAATGGTTAAATTCATCCTAGATGTGTTAGTTCTTTTGTTCTTCCTTCCTTTCCTTCTCTGTCCTTCTTTCTTATTTTAAACATTAGATTGTTTCTTGGTTTCTATTTTAGATTCTCTGCAGTTGGTTCGTGGGCATGCTTGCTAGTCTTGCTTGTTGGTTTTATAACCTGCCAGGTTGTTAAACCCACATACTAATTGCTAGAAGCTTTAGGAGCTCTTATATGAGAGCATGTTATCTATAAATGGTAACCATTTTACTTTTCCCTTCCTATTTAGATGCCCTTTCTTTCTTTTGCCTGATTGATCTGGCAAAGGCTTTCTTGCAATGTGTTGAGGAAAAGCGTTGAAAAATGGGCAGTCCACATCATACTCCAAATCTCAGAGATAAAACTTTAAGCTTTTCCTCATTTGGTATAACGTCAGCTGCTGGCTTACTATAAATGGTCTTTATTTTGTTGAGATATGTTCTTTCTATGCCTAATTTGTTCCAATGTTTTTTATTATGATGGGATATTGAATTTTATCAAATGCGTTTTGTGTCAATGGGGAAAACCAAATGGTTTTGTTTTCTTAATCTTCATTCTAGTGATATGGTGTCCACATCCATCAATTTAGATATACTGAACTATTTTCACATTCCTGGGATAAATCTTACTTGACCATGGTGAATAACTTTTATTATAGTAGTCAGTTTAGTTTACTACTGTTCTGTTGATAGCTTTTACGTCTACATTCATTAGAAATGTTGACTTTCAGCACATGAGAGATAACCCTGTTGTCAGGGATTCAGTTGAGCCAGCCCTGAGGTTGCGAGAACAGGAGAGCCGAGACCACCTCGTATACCCTCTATAAGAAATTGAGAGAGGAGCCCTACATGTTACCTGGGCAAAATGTTGGAACTGGCCCTGGTTGCATGAGTGAGCTGGACCCAATGGTCTGAGAGCAGGAGAACAGGTTGTGTTGGATGTGCTGGCTGAGGCAGTGTGGGGGGCAGGACGTGGTGGGTGGAGGGAATGTATATGTGTCTGTGTCCAGGCACTTGTCCAGCTCTTCCTAAATATCAAATTGGTTGGCAACTAGCTTTTCACAGTCATCTTTACTGATATTTAAAAAGGATTTCTGTGGTGCCATTTATGATACATTCTTCACACATTTCATTGTGAATCTTCTCTCCTTAATCTAGCTAAAGACATAGTTGTTTTGGTTATACTCTTGAAGAAATCAGCTTTTTGCCTCATTAATCTTTTGTATATCTAGTCTGTATTTCACTTGTTTCTGCTTTGATCTTTAGTAACATTTTGCTTTCAATAACTTTGGGTTTAGATGTTTTTCTAGTTCTTGGAGGTGCCAAAACAGGTTGTTAATCTGGATCTTTTGCTCTTTGGATGTGGACATTGACTGCTAGAAACTTTCTTCTTATTGGTGCTTTGCGTAGATCCCATAGGGTTGGTATGCTCTGTCTGCATTCTCCTTCACCCCAAGAAATTATCTTACTATTCGAAGTTCTGGCTGCTCAAGACAACATACTTAATCTCTGGTTATTTATAGTTTTCTGAGATTTTCTGCAAATCAATTTCAAGCTTTATCTTGCTATGTTCAGAAAAAGTACTTGATATCATTTCAGTTTTTAAAAAATGATTTTTGTGTCCTGTCTTATGATCTGTCCTATAGAATGTCTCATATCCTGATGAGAACATTGTATTTGGCAGCTGTTTGATAGGATACTCTGTAGAGATCTGTTATGTCATTTAGTCTAGGGTGCAGATTAATATTGTTGTTTTTCATGTTGTATTTCTAGCTAAATAATCTGTCTGCTGCCGGAAGTAGGATGTTAAAGGCTCCAACTCTTGCTAAATTGGAGGCATATATGATTTGTTCTTCATTCTATTGATATGGTGCAGCATATCCGTCATTTTGCAATACTAACTATTCTTGCATTCTTGGAATAAAACTCACTGGTACCATGGTGAATAATTTTGATTATGCTCTTCAGTTGAGTTTGTTTCTACTCTGTTGAGGACTTTTGTCTCTTCGTTCATCAAGGATGATGCCCTGTAGGGGTTTTTTTGGGGGGGGGTGTGTTTGTATGTGTGTGTGTGTGTGTGTGTTCTTATACAGTTTGGTTGTCAATGTCAAGCTGGTCTCTTAGAATGGAAGGATTCCTTCCCTTATATTTTGGAAATGATTTAAAGAGAATCGATGTTAATTCTTTAATTGTGTAGTAGAATTTTCAACAATGTCCTCTGGCTCTGGGCTTTTGATTGACAGCAGTATTTTTTAAAGGATTTCCTTAGGAGTTTCAACACTTACTTGAGCAGTTGTGGTCCTTGCTGCCCTGTACTAATTTGTTCTATTCTGCATGATATATATATATATGTGTGTGTGTGTGTGTGTGTGTGTGTGTGTGTGTATACATATGTGTGTGTATATATATATATAGTTAATGTCCCCCAAGAAAGTTCTAGATTAATTTTCCAACATCAAAATCACTAAGTGACCAATGTAGCAAGTCACCCCAATGACTAAATGTCTTAAACCAGATCTAGAAGTATCATCTAGGCCATTTCATTATGGGCAAAGCAGCCAAAGTTCCAAGTAATATGTTCTGTTCTTTGCAGCCTCTGGATTTTCAGGATGACTCCTCTTAAATAACTATTTCAAAAACTATTTCTTTTATTTTTAGTGTATGTTGGGGGTAAATATGACTGGAGGCTAGCGGCATTAGATCCCTCTGGAGCTAGAGTTAATAGAGAGTAGTGAGCTATCTGATATGGGTTCTGAGAAATGAAATTGAGACCTGTAGAGAACAGTGAGAGCTTTTAACCCCTGATCCATCTCTCCAGCCCCTTATATTCTTAATTACAGGTATAATGCATGCAGTAATTCCAGGTACTTATAAAGACAGCATGAGTTCTATTCTAAACCCTCTGTTTGAGTTCAGCCTACTGTGATTTGTTATACTAACTTAATTATTTGTCACTTAATGTATGATGTTTACATTTGAAAATAATCATATAAATGTTTATGAATATATCTTATAAATGGAGTTTATGCTATTTTAGATAAGCATAAAGTTTATGCTTTCATCCTTGTTTTTGCCTTCCAAATGGTGAATTGATATGCATATTTGCATGATAATTCAAACATCTCTGACAACTGAACCTAATTACTGAAACTAAAATCTTGTGAAACCAGATACTCAAAGGCTATACAGTCAATCATCTCATACAACACAAACTTGTACAGTTAAGAAAACTTAGAAAGTTAGTTTTTCACAACTATTTATTTGATGCCTTGACATCTTTTTATAAAACAATAGCCCAGGCCACTTTCCATCTCTCTGTCCAGAGAACATGTGATCTATTGTCCTTATGTGAAATTTAGGACCATTCTGGTAAGAGCACAGCAGTATGAGACTAGGAGAGAGAAATAACATGGGTTATCTTCTCGGTGCCCCTCTACGGATGCATCCTCCATCCTTGGCACAGTCAGCTTGCTTTCCTGTGCTTCCTTTCTCTACCTTACAGCATCAGCTGCAGGATCGGGTGTTTCTTGTTTGCAAACCTTGATGGTCCCTGCAGCTGCTTGGAGCACTGTTATCTTAATTCCCACTGAGCTGTCTTGCCGTAGTGCTCTGGGATTGATCCCCTCTGGACCCATCCCAACCCTTTATTGCTGGATGTCCAAGGCTGAGTTTTCCATTTGTCGTTATTGTATTGTTGTTATTTGCATGGGGGGATTGTGACTATCACAAAGGAGGAGGCCTAGTCAGCTTGTCTGGGCAGCAACTAAAAAATTAATATGCAGTAAAGATCCTGCTGTCTGGTGGTAGTAGAGTCATGCTCACTAATCAAGAATTCTGGCTATTATAGAGTGACCATAACTATTACATATGGATTATTGCTTTTCCAAGGCGTAAAGAGATAACATATAATTTCCTGTAAAATGAGATCAAATAATTGTGGCTTTGATAGTCCAGGGTGTGCTTTAAGAATTCATGAGGCTTCAAAGTCCATTTTGCTTTCATCAATTTTGAGCTTACCATAGAAGCATAGAAATTATGGGGGGCTGCAGTAAGGAATATGACATTGGGTGTTAGAGATTTGCCAGGGGCTGATTTTCCTAAGGGAATCTGATTCTTTACAATTGTTCGTTAATTCTGTTCACATGGTAGGGAACCACTGGGGTGGAAACAATGACTTTCCCGATTCCTCAGAAAAGTAAACGTGACTCCACTCCGGAGCGTTACTTCCACCTGGATCGGCTAACACTCATGAGAAGCACCCTTGTCAGCAATGTGGACTTCCTCCAGATTTATTTTCAAAGGGGAAACATGGTCTTCTAAAACAGCCAGAGATGGGAATCCTAAGGTGTTCTAGAAGAGCTTAAAAGAGAGAGAGTTCTTGGCTAACTCAACCAGAAGTCAACTGTCCTTTCCTTGTAACTGAACTTCCTCAGCCATTCCCGGAAACCATGAGAGCCTCAGCCTTTGTGCTCATGTCTCCACAAAGCCGAGGGTGCCTATGCCTTCCATGTGGCGATCCAGGCTGTGTGGCTGTGAGATCCCACTGGGAGGAGGTGGGGAGAGATGCGGGTGTGATTAGCTCTAAATGAAGTTCTAAACCACTGGTACATGAAATGAAACTATTCTTCCCCCTCTTTCTCCTTCCCTTTCCCTTAACCTGATTTGCTCATGTAAGTGGCTTCTCATTTGCTTTCTCTAAGAAAACAAAGCAAAATAAAACAAAGAATAGCAAACAAAACAAAACAAAACAAAACAAAATCCCTTTGTGAAGACAAGTTCTTCTGCTCTGGATAAAAGGGAGTCATTTGCTGCTTTCGCCGTGTCCGTATTAATTTCCAGGCAGTCAAAGCCACTGCTAATTTATTTACAGAGCTGTCTCCCTGCCCAGGAGCCAGGCTGGGAAGGCAGTGGTTTCCAGCTTCCAGCTTTGTTGACAGCCTGATTTCCCACAAGGCCTTTTCCACCTGTGTTTCTGTTGTTTTTTTTTTTTTTCAGTGCATGCGCGCGTCCCTTTCTTCTCCCTCGCCACTGCCTCCCCAATGGCTGCTGAAGGCCCTTCTCATCTCAGGCTCTCTCATCCACTTCCTCCCTCCAGGCCCAAGGACTCCTGGCAGGTCTTTCAGTCACACTGCACTTAGAGGCTCTGCAGGGAAAGTCTCATGGGATGCCGTATGTCTTTCTTTCTTTCTTTCTTCCTTTTTTTTAACCTCTCTTCTTTTTTTGTTTCAAGGACAAGATTCAAAAGAGCCTGCAACAGACAGGTTGTAGGGTGCAACTTCTGATGTGCCTTCAAATAGGGCCCGAGCAATTTGAATACTTGTACTGCTGGGAATCGGACTGTAACACTGTCCCCCAAAGCCTATTAAATTCTGCAAAATTGCTCAGCTTTGAGGGCTTCCTGATGGAGTCCAATTTGGGGCCCAGGCTGCCAGGCCGTGCATCCCCCAAAGACTTCCGCAATGGAAAGTGTGGAGCTGCTGATTTGGCCCTGGCTGGCGGCATATCAAAAGGTAGGAGGAGCGTGGGAGGACTGCATGACCAGCAGGGCAGGCTAGATGCTCCCCACACCTGCTGAAGCTGGGCAGGCAAGATGGAGAGATGACGATCGCATGGTTCCCATGTATGCACATGTGCATGCCTGCCCCCTTCAAGCTCTCTTGCTGGTCAGCGGGATTAAGGCTGGGGCTTGTGTTCAAACCAGTGACAAATGCCACCTCTGCATGGGATTGAGACTGGATCTGGACCACCCATTTTCCACATTATATAATTGCTAAAACCGTAAGACAAGGAAAGACATCACTGGAGACATGTAGCCTGCACCAAATATTCAGACTGTGGATCTCAAATGTACTTGCTCCTTAAGAAAGGCCAGAAGTGGAACTTTTGCCAACAAAAATGTGCCTCAGGCCATTTAACTATTCAACCTTAGCTTAATATGTACAACCTTATCTCATCCAGTTTCTTTTGCAATTTCTGTCTTGATGCCTCTGGGATGGTTATTAGTTTGTGTTTAAAGGATCTTTGTCTAAAATACTAGAGATGGCTCAGTGGGCGAACTGCTTCCTATATAGGTATGAGGACCTGAGTTTGGCTCTGCTCCTCACCACCCATATAAAAAGCTAGATACACTATCATGAGCCAGTAGCTCCAGCACTGGGGTGTGGCAGTCATATGGACAGGAAGATCCCTGGGGCTCACTGTCAAGGAGACCTAACTAATGATGAGACTCCAGGCACAGCGAGAAACAACATGGAGAGTGACTGAGAATGTGTTAACCTCTGGCCTCCATACATGTACCAGAGTGTTTAAGTGCATTGCCCCCCCAAAAGTAAATAAATAAATAAACAAACAAACACACAGACTCTGTCCATTTAGACTCCTGATTTAGAGTTGTTCTTACATTATGGCATAATCTACAATTTTTAGATGACACAAGGTGTGGCAAGGGGAGAATCTTTTTCTTGTTGGTGATTTGACAGAGCAGAAGTCCAGGCAACATTCTCTGGGCTCCATCTCCTGCTAACTATGTAATTAAACACCCAGAGACCCACTTTGCTAACTGATTCTGCTTTCCTTCCCTTCCCACCCACTCGCTCCCTGAATCTCCTTTTTTTTGTTGTTGTTGTTGTTGTTTCTGTTCCAATTTCTGGGATTTGTGAGTTTAGCAAGGCTGCGAGAGACTCAGAGAGATTTCAGGCTCACTCACTTCTTAGTTTAGGTTCCTGAGCCCTCTGCGACCACTATCTCTTCTATTTCTTTTGAAAGTGGTAGTGGTATCATTTCCTCATCTGTGCGTATAACTCTAAAATTCCTAAACCAATTTCTCACAAACTTCCTCAGCAACTCACCTTTGGGCTGAGAGTAAACAGGGAAAGTTTGGGCCCCAAAGGACAGTTTTTGAGAGAAGTTTCGAGCAAGTAGAAACACAGCCGCATGATGAAACTCATCTGACAATTGTCATCTGGCCTCCTTGTATCTCCGGCCTCATTCCTCCAGCTCTCCGGGGAGTTCTGACTTTTCTTTTCTCTCTGCAATGCTAGCAGTTCCTCACTCCTTCCCCCCGCTACTTGTTCGTCCTCTGGGATGAAGGAAATGCTTTAAACCTGTAAACTGCATAAATTTTCTCCTAAATCAACTTGAAGCTCGGTTTAAATTGGATGGAGAAGATTC
>LOEQ01000724.1:70426-84630 GCA_001685075.1 Bramus lutescens | reverse complement strand
AGATAGATAGATAGATAGATAGATAGATAGACAGACAGACAGACAGATATGATATGATAGATAGATAGACAGACAGACAGACAGACAGATAGATAGAAAAGATAGATAGATAGAAAGTAATTAGATAGATGAGTAGATAGGTAGATAGACAGGTAGGTAGGCAGATGGGTGGATGAGAGGTGAAAGGTATATAGTAGATAAATAATAAATGAATTTATAGAGAATGGATGATATAGATGAATAGATGATTGATGAATAATTAATTTGGATGATAGATAGTTGATATATGATACAGCAATAGAAGATAGATATAGATAAACATAGATAATAGATGGATAGAGAGATAGAAATGATAGATAATTGGAAGAGTATAAATCAGTGATAGCTATAGTGATTGATACAGTTGATAGACAGACACATGAATGCTGGAAAGAATCCTGGGTTTTTACTGCTCATTGAGGCTTTCTCATGATGCATCCAGGAAGGTCTATGCATACAACATTGGCATATCACTATGGCTTTAGAGGTCTTTATTTCTTTATTTCTTCTCCTTATTTTTATTGTGACCTCATATGCAGGCATTTTCTTTCTGCTGGATGCCTCTTGGATAGTGTGTTCAATGGCCAAAAGTTCTTTAACTGTCCCTACCAGCCACAAATCAAGCTCTTAATAGCCCAAGAAAACCATGAGATTTGGGATTTTTAAAAGTGATTGCTTTTCCAGATGCTAATGAGACACATATATCTGAAACAACTGATAAAAAAGAATCCCTGTGGAAGACAGCACCCAGCACAACACAGAGAGTGGCTAATTTACCAAGTTGTGAAGCAGTCCACAGAATATTTTCTCATGAAGCACTTGGACGCGAATAATAGAGTGAGCAACACAGGGTACTAGAATGAATCTCCCATTAGGGCCCCTCTGTCTGCCAGGCGATCACCGACAAATGCACCAACCTGGCAGGTCAAATGCTTCCACTTTAATTCTAGAATATGCTTTGCAGTCAATAATAAATAAACCCTAAGGTGCGCAATTACATAATGATAGCCACATTCATTCACACGTCTATCAAAGAAGCCATATTTGAGTTTCAGCCTCCATCCCCTGGGCCTGTGAGGTGAAGCTAGAGCGTTTACTTGTTGTGTTTAAAATTCCTGGCAACCCTGGGCTAAGTGCGCTGGAGTGGAACCAGTCCCCATTGCTTAGTGATCCATTAGCTAATGGGCATGATCCCGTCAGTTTGCTATTTATCCTTTAAGCCATTAAGGTTCACCTGCTGTGTCTGAGGCTACACTTGACAAAAAAAAAAGAGTGATCGTTGAAATAAAATAAATATCAAACCATACATACTCTGATGGGTGTCGTTTAAAACATAACTGTCTTCATGGAAAGATGAAGGTGAGGCACCTGTTACGAACGGACACGTGGGATCCGGGGCATCATATGCAAACTGTGCTCTGAGATGTGCCAGCTAGTGGAGGGGAACTGCTTTGAGACACACCTTCCAAGTGCCCCGAGTGTCTGCCAGTAGTGTCTGCCTGGGACTCTTGGAGGCTGATCATAACATTTCTTAATCTACTTTTCAATGGATTCTTTATAATCTTGAAATAAAATTCCCCAGTTACTGGAAGAAAGGAGAGAGGGCGGAGCAGGTAGTGGGAGGAGTAACTATGAGCAGGGTGTGTGTATGTAAATTCCATAATGGAATATGTGTGTGTGCTAACAGCAACAACAAAAGGAAATGCCAGCAAGCAAACACCGGCCCACCCAGCCTACAGAAGGCTGTTTGGAGGTTTGAGTTGTGACCTCATCTTTTTCCTCTGGCTCAGATATTTCAGTCACACGGGTCTTTTTCAGGTCCCTTGTATGTGATTATCTTCTGGCATGTTCTCTTCTCACCCAATTTATCTTTCTGGTATAAGTTTGAATTCCATTCTTCAGACGATACCCTGCTGCTCTTCCATACCAGATCAGGTCTCTAGCTCAGTAGCCTTTTGACTTCCCTTCCTTAGGAATTTTGTGCATGATCAAAGCTGCATCTGCCTCTCTGGCTAGATGGACACTTCCTTAAAGGAAAAGACCAAGTCTTGGTTTGCCCACCATTACTCTCCAGCACCCATCACAGTTCTTGCCAAATGGGTGAAGAAAATCATTCAGTCTTGAGAGACTCTAAGACCCCAAATGTAGAACAATCAAGGTGCAAAGTGTCCTGAGAAATAATGAGATATTTCTTGAATGTTATTCCTTATAGTTGAGGAAGAGCATCAATTTCTTCATTGATTCCCATCATCTCCAATAATCAAGATCTTGACCTAATGGGTAGCCTTAGCAACAGTATAAATATTTAAGATGGCTATGTTGGCTAGGTGCTCAATAAGAAACTGTTTTCTTCGAGTGGGTCCTTAGGTATGGATATTCTACAACTCCTGGCTCTTTCCTCTGGAGATCTTCTACTTCCTTCTGTCATTCAAGGGCAGAGAAAGAGTTTGACTACTTGACAGCTGAGCAACTGTCTCATCCTCTTTCTCGGCTGTGAAAATTAGGATAATTCTGACTTCATTTCTGCATCTCCAATAGCCACGGTCTCTTCTAGGCTAGGCTGGCCATGTATTTGTCAACACAACTCTCTCAAAACATGTGGGGTGTGTGCATGGATCTATGGGTATCATTATATGTTGTAAGGAGATGGTTTAGCACTATGCCCATTTTGCAAAATATGAGGAGTAGTTTCTCCTTAGGACTCGT
Organism: Bramus lutescens; assembly: GCA_001685075.1. NCBI lineage: Eukaryota > Metazoa > Chordata > Mammalia > Rodentia > Cricetidae > Bramus > Bramus lutescens. Next base: position 81,885 of record LOEQ01000724.1, on the reverse strand, counting down.
GCCCTATTTCTTGACTGGTTCTTAACCCTAACCACTGCCAGGTATGGCTTTCAACTTATGAGCCTTCTGTGTGTTGATAAACATACTATAATTCCTTTTTAAAAAAAAAAACTCTTCTCTTTAGGCACAATTATGATTTAAAAATTTTTATGACTGTGTTTGTAGGAACATATATGTGCTAATGAGCACAGGCATAGGATGCCCACCTCATGGCATTGCATAGTTGCTATTGCTTCTTTTTTGCATGAAACAATGTCTCATTGGCTTGAAACTCACCAGGTAGGCTAGGTTAGATGCCAGTGAACCTCAGACTAGCAATCCACCTCTCTCTGCCTTCCCATCACTGGAGTACAAGTAAGCATCATTACACCTTACTTTTCTCTTGTGGGTTCTAGAGATCAGACTCAGTTTGCTGTGTTTGTGAGGCAAGCATCGTACTAACTGGGACTACCATACTACCAACAGCCTTCTAACTTGCCATTTCCAAACGGCCTCCAGTTCCGCAGTCCCATGTTTGCTTTTCTAGATACCACAGGCAATGTGTGAGAAAAGATGTCTCCTGTGCACAACACATGCCACAGATTCTTGACAATCTATTGCGACTTCTCCATCCACCTCCACTCAGTTTTAAACAACAACAAAAAAGTTTACACCAGGCCTGGAAAGATGGCTCATCGATTAAGAGTGCTCTTTCCACAGATGACCTACACTCTGTTCTCAGCCCCTGGGCTGTGGTAGCTCACAGCCACCTGTAGTTCTAGTTCCAGAAAGATCTGACACCCTCGGATGGCCTTGGGCATCAAGCCTCTATGTAGTGCACATTATATTCAGGCAACATTCATGCACCTGAAACAAAACTAAAAGTGAATCTTTAAAATACTTTTTCACATTTTTTCCAACATCTGAGCCCACTTATAGTTTTCTTTGCTCATCTCAATGGTTGTTGCTTTACAAAAATTGTTCCATGGCTCAGTGGTTTACCACAATATTGAGTGTTAACTCATTTGCAGGGCATGAGGTCTAAGGAGTAACAGATCAACAAGGGCAGTTGGGTGCCCAGACTGAGATGTGAAGAGTTCGGCTCCTCAGTGGCAATGGGTTTGGATCTGTTTCACATGTGAGTGTTTCAAGTTGAAAGAGAGCTTGCAGACGCCATCTGGGAATTGTTTTTCAAAGAGACAATTCCTCGAACGTAAGAGCCAAGACAAACTTCAAAGGTATGTCTCGGGCCTCTGCTTGCCTTGTGTCACCTAAGTTCCGTAGATGATCTCAAGCTCTGTAAATGATCTCAAGCGTCGTGACCAACCCTAGCACAGCCATCTGCAACTGTGACAAAAACTCTGAGGCAAGCAACTTACAAGGAGAAAATAAAAATTATTCTTTGGGCTCACAATTTTGAAGGCTTCAGATAATGACTGTTTAGCATAATGACTATTGGCATGAAATTGAAGCAGGGCATCACAGAAGGGAGTGTGTGATAGAGAAAGGCTGTCCCCCCTCGTGGCAACCAAGAAGCGTAGAGAAGAGGGGACAAAGTGCATTCTTGGAAGGCATACATTTAGTGACCCGTGACCTCCAGCTAGGCCTGAGAGCTTCCTCAAACATTTGACTGCAAATCTAGAAACAGGTCGTTCTGTACATGAGGATAGAGTTCTCACAATTCAGTCACCTCCTGCTACTCATCATGGTGTGGGAATCATGCCTCCCACCCATGAGCCTTTGGGGGACATTTCCTGTCAAGCCATAGCAAGAAAACATGGTGTGTATTTAAATACACCATCTCTCCAGGTTCTTCTCAACCTGAAGTTCATGCATGCTTATTCATTTCTTTTGGTTTTTAGATTACTTCTCCATCCATGACTGCCAACTTTTAAGACAACTGGTGTTTACCAGTCATTAAAATATTTGGGTGAGTGAGCTGATAGATAACTGGTAAGTGATTCATTTTAAGAAATTTCTCATCTGGAATACAAATTATATACATCCTACCTGCCCATATTATAAATTTATTAAGCATATGTAAATTTCTTCTGAAATCATTTCACTTTGAACATAAATGCCATAAGTGCCATTTGAACATAAATGCCATAAGTTTCTTTCATGTAACCAAGGTTTAAGAGTTTGGATGCTTTCCTGTTGAAGACACTTTTAGAATATATTTGTATATGTATGTTTAATGTGATATATATATATATATACACACATACATATAGGTGTGTATGTATTTAAGGCTTCAAGTTACAATAGCAACTTTGCTGTACTTATATGGAATAAGTAAACACTTCCTTTTCATCTGAAGTCACTATTGCAGCCATATCATATGGCTGCAATGAGCATTTAACATGTATGCTTGCATAGTTAATATGTATTAGCTCATCTATAAGTAGAAGATGGACAAACTGACTCTAGTGTCACTTGACTGCCAACTTTGCCTTCTATCTTGCCATGCTTTCTTCATGTTTTCTCTCACATGTGACAAGAGGAGGTCATGCTCATGACTCCCTCTTCTTGTCCTTAAAGAGCAGGTCAACCTCCCCACTCATCCAGATCCTGCACATCCTTCTCAAGGGTCTAGCCCAGTGAGTCAGACTGACCCACCCTTCCATGTATCCTCAGCCTTCCAGATCTAGCCCTGGTTCTACAACTAGTGCCCTGATCTAGTCTGTCCATCCCTGACTGTGTCTCAAACAATCTCTAGACTTCTTCCAGGACCCACCCTGCCTGATCCCTTAACCCACAGGCTTCTCCCATGACACATTGAACCTATTGACCCAGAAAGATCTGCCCCCACACTCTAGTCTTAGACTAGGACGTGCCTCCTAAACACAACTCATTCCCCTCTCTCCACATGGCTTAATTGTACTGGAGACAACGTCAACCTCTAATCCCCAGTTTGCCAACACATCCTCACTCCTGTCCCAGCCTGTCTGTCTATATTGGATGCGGAATTATGAACTTTTCATTCCAAGATCTCACTTAAAAATGCAAATAAGGAAAATGAAGCCAGTACCTGTCCTGTCCTCTAAACCTGTAGAAATGTTTGCCAGTGAGAATCATCCAGGAGAACCTCAGGACATAGAATTTAAAGAACAATCATAAATTTCATCAATGTAGTCAAAGAACTTGAAGAAAACACAAAGAAACAGCTCAATGAATTTAAGGAGAAAGAACTTAAGGAGAATAAGTCCCTGAATGATGACCAGAGGCTAAAGAAACAGCTCAGTAGTTAAGAGCACTGGCTACTCTTCCAGAGGTCCTAGGTTCAATTCCCAGCAACCACATGGTGGCTCACAACCATCCCTAATGAGATCTGGTGCCCTCTTCTGGCCTGCAGCCAGAACACTGCATACATAACAAGTAAAGAAATCTTTTAAAAAATTTAAAAAAAGAGAAATGGATGAATTTCTAGATTCAGCCAAACCACCAAAATTAAACAAAGAAAAAGTTGGCAACCTAAAAAGACCCATAACACATAAGGACATTGAAATTGTAATAAAAAGCCTTCCAACTAAAAGATAGTCAGGAACAAGTCAGGGCTGTCTACTCCCCAGCTTCTTTTCAATAATGTGCTGGAAGCAGTAGCTGGAGCTTCAAGGCAAAAGAAGGAAGTTAGAGGGTTACAAACAGAAAAAGGAGAAATTAGACTCTCCTTATTTGTAGACGACATGATATTATACTTTAGTGAGCCCCCAAATCCTACCAGAAACATCTAGAAGTGATAAACTCAGCAATGTGCAGAACGTATAACCAACACACACAAATGAATGGCTTCTCTATTCACCAACAGCAAACCCACAGAGAAAGAGATCATGGGCACACACTCACATTCATTATAACCCCAAAGAAAATCAGTCACCCAGGAGATAGACAAACCAAGGGGGTGAAGGTCCTCTGCAATGAAAATTTAAACCTCTGAAGAAAGAAATAAAGACACTAGAAAATGAGGGACAGGGTAGGGTGGGGGCACCCAGTCTCATGAATTGGTAGAAATAATATTATGAAAATGATCATTTTACCAAAAGCTATTTACAGATTCAATGCAGCCTCAATCAAAATTCCATCTTCATTCTTCACAGAAATAGAAGAAAACTACTCTAAAATTCATATGGAACCCCAAAAGACCCCAGATAACCACAACAACGATGAGAAAAGTGGATGATGGCAGAAGGGTCACTGATTCAGATCTTGATATAGACTTCAGAGCCATAGTAATCAAAACTCTATCATACTGGCATGAACATGACGTGTAGACCAAGAGAATGAAATCAAAGATCCAAATATCCATACAGATAATTTCGACCATTTAATGTTTGCCAAAGATGTCAATAATATGCTAGAGGAAAGATAGCAGGGTGCTGGAGAAACTGGGTATCCACATGCAGAAGGATAAAATTAAACCTGTATCTGTCACCTTGCACAGAAACTAACTTCAAACGGGTGAAAAGCCTATATGTGAAGTCTGAAACACTGGAACTGCTAGAAGAAAACTTAGGCCCTGGATGATAGAGGTATGAAGAAGAACTTCTTGCACAGGGCTCCATTTTCCCAGGGATTAAGACCAAAAATTGACTAGCTGGACTTCATAAAGCTAAAAAGCTTCTACCCAGCCAGAGGCAATAAATCAGGGAAAGCGGAAGCCCATGGAATGGGAGAGAATCTTTGCTAGCTACATAGCTGATGGGGGATTAATATCCAGAATATATAAATAACTACAAAAGCAAAGAGCAAGAAAGATGATGCATGCAAAAAAAGGGCCTGGGATCTAAACATAAAGTTCTCAAAAGAAGAAAAATATGGCTAAGAAATATCTCAAAAAATGTTCATCGTCCCAAACAATTAGGGACCTCCAAATCATAACAACTTTTAGATTTCATCTTACCCCAGTCCAAATGTCAAAGATCAAGAAAACAACTGGCAACAATCCTGGAGGGAATGTGGGGAAAAGAGAATCCCCCATTGCAAACTGGTGCAGTCTCTATGGTGTTAGCCTCTCTGGTGATTTCTGAACAACTTAAAAATAAATCCACATGACCCCTCATGCCATGCCTTGTCATATATCCAAAGGACTCTGCATCATGTTCCCCAGAAACTTGCTCAGCCACGTTCCCTGCTTCTCTATACAGAGCAGCTAGGGAATGGAAACCACCTAAATGCCCTATGGCCGATGATGGGTAATGAGAATGAGGTGCGTGTACACCCTGAAACGTTCAGCTGTAAATAAAAATGAAACTTGCAGGTAAATGGACGGAAAGAGAGAATATCATGCTGGGTGAGGTAACTCAGACCCAGAAAAACAAACAGCATATGTACTCTCCCATCTGAGGCTCCTAGCCCCAAGTTAGCAGATGTGAATACCAGCAACAGCAGAAAGGAAAAAACCAAAAAGGGAGGGGCAACGGAAAGGGGACTATCAGGGTGATCTGATAGGAGAAATTAGAAAAATCCAGGGAACTCTAATCAGGGAGACAGGAAGAGATAAGCACAGAAGAAGGGAGAAAGAGAAAATAATAGCATAAAAATCTGAAAAAATTGAAGTACAAATATTGTAATAAAAATAGTTGTAATACACTAAGTCTGTATATAAATGAACATATATAGTTTAAATAAAATTTGCCCATCTGAGCTGATAATTCTCTCTCCTGTGGGCCAAAGATAACCTAACAAAAATCCACACCAGGCATGAGAAGCCCTCTTTTGAGCTGTTGGTCAAGAGATTCTCAGAACATTATAGGTTATTGTCATTGTCCTTGCTTTCTCTCCCAAAGGTGGATAGTAATTCCATATATCTGAAGGTACCATGCACTTCAGGGCCAGAGATTCAAGAGCTGGAAATGACTTGAAATCCTCCTCTCTGGGGACTAGCTTTCTTGGTCCCAGAAAGCATGATGCACATTTCCAAAGGAGGGAGATAACAACAGTCTTACCCAGCTATGATACCTGTGAACCACAGCAACAATCAGCATGCCATGCTAATTCTAAGTGTGCAGTAGTGGTACACACACCCTGGTGGTAACCAACAGCTCTCTAATTGAACTTAAGATTCACTCAACATGAAGAAAGCTATGCCTGGAACCAGAAATTTGTCAGCTCCCTTAGGCCGGTAAAGTCATGGATCTTGGAGGAGACCATACAGCCACCACTTTATTTAGCCAGCACAGTCCTTAACTGTATTCAAAATATGTCTTTGTGCACACAAATAAATTATTCTGCACACCTCATTGAGGAAATTTCTCATTGCAGCAGATGGAGACCATTACAGAATACCACAACCAATCAGGCTGCAAAGTTGTGGAGCCCAGTCCATAATACCATTCCTATAACAAAGGGTCAGTGATCATTTTAGAAGAGATGACAGAAAGCTTGTAAGAGCCAGAGGCTCATGGAGTTTGCTGTGAGAATATGTCTCTAGGAAAGTCAGAAGCTACACCCATAAAGTCTCACCAGAAATGGCTACCTAAACATGAGCTCAGCAAATATAGCAACATGCTAACAACATACAGTGGGGAAAGTTCCATTCCTTTACAAAGAATGAAAGGCAACTAAGGCATGATGAAAATTAGGTAAATAGTTATCCCCAGGGAAGAACACACAAGTTGCTTATCCAACACCCAATGGTCAGCCCCTAAACACACACACATGCAAATAACATTATACAGACTAAACAATTTGTTCTTATGTGTTTAGGAATGTATATGTGGAACAGCAATTAATACAAAGAAGGGCCATAAATTTGAAGAAGAAAAAGAATGTTTTTCATTCAATACATACCATCATTTTCTCTCCCTCCTCTCCTCCCAGATCTTCCTCTCTACTTCCCTGCCCATTCATTCCCACACCTTCTTTCTCTCAGTTTAGAAAACAAACAGGGAAAAAAAACAGAATAAGAAAAAAATTAATTCTCTTGTCCCTACATACACCTACAATATTTTGCTAATAAAAAGAAGAATCATTTGAAAAGTGATTTTACCAGCCTAGAGTTCAATGTAGTTGAGTTTGGTTAGTAACTATGAGGCATATGTGCTAAATTATGCTCCAATAACAAGATCACTGGATCAGAAAGAAAACAATTAGCCAACAAGTTCTGGAAAGAAAAAAAATTAAAGGAAATAAAAACACTTAAAATTAATTAATTAAAATTAAATGAATTAAAAACAGACAAAAGGCACAAGTCAAGTGTTACGAAAAAGTGTTCATAGACCCTCCCCTCTGATGTGCTGCCAAGAGGGTATGACATTTGATTAGTGCAGTGTCTCCCCTTTTCTCTGCTAAAGTGGGAAGTTTTTCTGCTGGAAGAGAAGTCATAGAAATCAAGCAATGAAAGAGACTGAAGAAGGAAAAAGTTAGCGATAAAAACCCTGAAGAGCAGATGGGGTCTCCGTGGAAGAAGGAAAGTAAAATGGGGCGTGAGGGGAACAATAGCAAAGAATTCTTTATTAGCATTAATCGGAATTGCAATGAACTTTGTTTTTTATAATGGTCGTTGGAGAATATAAACAAGAAATTAGATGGTGACTTGATTAATTTTGTCTGTTAAGCTATTGGAATCTGGGCAGCCTCAGTATCACAGATTCCCTGAGACATGTTGGGTTCCATTTGTTACAGTGTGGATTGTGACTGCTTGATTCATGGCTGGACCTACTTAGGCAGCCACGAGAGAAGGAAATGAGGCATTAGGACACTATCATATCCCTAGCTTTCAACCTGTGGCCTAGGAGCCACATGTACCTAGAATAACAAAAATATGACCCCGTGCAAAATCATAAACTCCCTTAAAGTGTGAGTATTTTTATGATGTGTGTGTGTGTGTGTAATTCAGAGTGTGAACTGCGTAAATGACAAAGTCATGTTACAACCTCAAAAGGTTAGAAATGTCTGTAAACATGACATAAGAAACTTCCAGTAAAGTTATCACAATCACATAAGTAAATCCTTTCAATAAGGGCTTGGATTTTGCTTGGTTTCCATTTATTCCTTCTTGCTTTCCTGGAGCAATCCATGTTATGCATCATCACCTTGGTAGGACAACTTCTTTATTGACAGTTCACCAACATCTTTGTAGAGTATAAAGTTTTCTTTATAGCATCATTTCTGGAACTAGATGGTTGCTCCAGAAAGCCCACTGTGATCAGGTTTGGGGTTAATTTTCAGGACTTTTGTTCTTAATATAGATTGTAAAAATTCTACCTTCGGTGGGAAAAATGTATGCTAAATAGATGAAAATTAGTCCCACTATACCTTAATTCTCCAGAGAAATGAGATAAATGCTTAATGCTTCGTTTGAAAAAAGAAAAGAAACAAATATTTCTAGTTCTGGAAAGTGAACTTCATTTTTGGTGCAATGGAGAAGCCCCTGGAGGACAGGGCCATATTTGGAGTGAGGAGAAAAGTAAAAGAAGTAAGAAGATCAAATCAGCAGTTCCTCTGCAAGGTCATAGTCTAGAGAAGCCAACCTCTTAAACAAAAGTTGACTTTGTCAAGCACCTGAGCATCAGGTTGGGTGGGCATTGTAGCTCAGTAGTAAATCCCATGCCTCACATGTGTGAGGTTCTGGGTTCCGTTCCCAGCCCCGGAAAATACATTAAATAAATAATAACTTTAATTCGTTCTCCCTTAACTCCCATATTACATTAATCATCCAACCATGATGGTTCTCTCATATCTCCTTAGTTCTATTTTCTCCCTTTTATCTCCATACTCCAAGCTGTTCGTGTCTTGCTTAAACCACTACAATGGCCTCCTGATGCTCCTCAGTTTTGCCTTGTCCCCTCCAGTTCATTCTTGGAGCTACCTAGACAGCACCTCTAAGATTATAAATGAGATCTGTGTGCACAATATGGAACTCTTCCCACTGTTTATCAGGATAATGAATGCGTGTTTTGACATGGACAAAATAAGGAAATGTAAATAAAGGAGAGACAGCAGCACATACCTGATGAGAGAGATAAAGAGATTTTCCTGAGAGGGAGCAGAAGGTTGTGGGCAGGTCAAAGGTTGAAAGCAAAACAAAGTGAATTCAAATAGGTTTGAGGATTTCCCCTGCAATGGGATGGGCCGCGGGAGCTGATCAGAATGTATTGGATTGTGGAACAAGCAATTGATGGCATGGGAAAGGGCGGAGGTGAGCATTTCAGAGTTGAGAATGTGAGATGTCCGGAACATGACATGTTGGAAAGAGTTTGCTTCTTTGAAACCTTATGTAAAAATGAATTTCACCATGATGGGTCTTCTGTGAGGCGAGAGGATGCCATGGTTGGCTTTTTATTGTTTAGTGGGCATGTGTGTTGACCAGTGACTGACTCCTATAGTCAGTAGATTTTCACAAACACATGATCCCACTTTCCCAAGTTCCCATGGCTGTTACTTTCAACACTTGGTTTTTTGCACAGTCCAGTCTCAAGGTATTGATCATAATGGTCTGTTACACTTTCTCCCAACACTTAAAGAATCCCTCTTTGTCTTACAAAGCAGCACATAAACACCCCCTTTGTGCACCATTCTTTGCTCTCCAGGGATGATCATGCCATGAGGAATGTTTAAATGCCACCTTCTGCCACTTGGACTTTTGTCCAGAAGCCCCAATTGGCACTTTAAAGGAACAAGAATATAGATCTTTAGTTGCCTAATGTTGTAGGTTTTAAAGTATTTATTCTTTTTGTTTTGTGTATATTGAATGTCATATGCACGTGGTTGGACACCCCTTGTGTGCAGTGCCAGAGGAGGCCAGAAGAAGGGACTGGATCCTGTGTTACCTATGGTTTTGATCCATCTTGTGGGTGCTGGGAACTGTCCCTCGGTCCTTTACAAGAGTAGTCCATGCTCCTATGTGCTGAGCGCCATCTCAACAGTGACTAACACTGTGGTTTTGAATCACTGATTTTAGATTGGATCTCAACATTCATAAGATGAAAAGCCATCTCCCTCACCCCTGCCAAAAAAAATCTAGCAACACATCTCAAATTCATAAATTGAACAATGGATGTCATGACCCCACACTCTTGCTATGGGCATAATTTTCTGGAGTGAAGTGGGTTGTGTGTTCACTTCAGATGAAGGATGTGCTTGCTGGCATCCCTAACCAACCACTTTTTGCCTGTCTGATTAACCCCAAGGAGATGCCTCATCTTTTATCCAGCATTGCTCTTGTGAACACTCAGGGACTGTGAGTCTGTGAGCTAGTCATAGGCTATATGCATGCCGGAACTTCAGCTGACTGGATCATTACCATCGAGCACACCAAAACCAGGCTAGATGCCCAGAATATGCAGTGAATTTGACTCTCTATGCCCCACAAGGTCACTGTGAGCGTCTGTGTACTCCCGTCACACAGACTTCCTGCTCTTCGGTGTACCTTGTCCTACTGATGCTTAGTGCTTCCACTCACCCTCATCCCCTCTGCCTGAGATGTTCTCTCTTTCTCCCCCAGCTCAACTGCTACTTTCTCTGGAAGCCTTTTCGAGAAAGTTCTTCGATTATGTCAGCTCTCACTATGATATGCCTTCAAAACATTCTTGACTTGCTCTTCATTACCATCGTTAGGTGTTGTGTGTCTGTGTATGTTGGGAGGGGGGTGCTTTCTGCCAGTTTTTCCTATGGCGCTGTAAGCTCCAAGAGTAGAAACAATGCCAGGGTCCTGACTCCTAATGGAAACGCCACTCCTCATCTGATGTCATAGGCATGGCAAAGGCTTGAGGCTTAAAGGAACAAATGAATGAGTGGGTGAATGAATGAATGGATGAAAGCCACCAAGAGGTAGGCCTTAACAAATGCTAAGCCAGGAATTCAGAGCGTCGTTATCTATTTTTTTTTAACTCTGTGGAGCTCTGGCGCGTGCCTGCCTCTTGTTATATAAGCCTTGTAGACCAGGGTGACTTGGAAGCAATTTCTCCTGTCTGATATTGTGTGCAACCAGAAGACATCCTGAACCTTTTGTACAGTTTTTATCTTCTGCACCTGACACAGAATGTCAAAAGCAGATGGTGAGTGGTCACGCTGATCAGGCAGTAGTATTCTCGGTTGAAGACAGGCTGGTAGTTTCTCTACATACTGACTCACACTGGACGGTCTTTCAGGGCCTCCTTACCTTGGGCTATATTTCAGAGCAGGGCAGCAGCAGTGTCTGCCACAAATGAATGTGCTAGTGCTTAAGGGACACCCTATTAGCTCTGGCCTTGGAGTTTCTGTTGGCTGAGGCATTTTGTAAGCATCATTAACCTTATCGTGTCCAGTCCCTGCAAAATTAGTAAAGACGTATAAAGTACAATGTATGACTATGATCCACACAGACTTAAAGTGGCACGGTCCCATGCGTCCGTCCCATGCATTTGTGTACCTTCTGGGTGCCTGTGAAGTCTGCACACCGACTGCATGCCTGTAAAGTTTGATTCCAGACAGATGTGGTTTTGTCCACCAGGGGGAAAAACCTTATTATCCACATGAAGTTATATATATATATATATATA
>LOEQ01000724.1:44047-64332 GCA_001685075.1 Bramus lutescens | reverse complement strand
GAAAGAAAGAAAGAAAGAAAGAAAGAAAGAAAGAAAGAAAGAAAGAAACCCAAACAGTGTTTTGTTACTTAAATAATTTGTAGATTGATTAGATTAAGCTTCTTCATGGGGCCTCATTAAAAGTTCCCCTCCAAGATCTTTGGTATGCTGGTATACTTCTTTAAGGTTGGTGCTTGTAAACCCCATAGTCTTGAGAGACCAGCTGGCACATGAGTGAGCAGAGTCCCCTGGGCAGGAATGGAGGAGATATGGCAGAGGGAATGCCTTCTGCAGAGGGGCTGTGCTGTCCTGGGATGCTAGCCCACGCAGGCTTCCGAATTCTTTGAAGAGAACTGAGAATTATAGACTTTTTCAAACATACTCTTCTGGCTTATATATGTTTGCAAATAGCTGGTATTAAGATCAGATATGCTTGAGGGGCCCTATGGGATGGGCATGGCTTGTCCCCATGCTGCCACCTCTTCTAGGCCAGCTCACAGAATATAAGTCTAACACAAGCTCTCTCACCCCTCAAACAAGGCCCACAAGTACTTACAAGTTTTTATAAAGATGTATAGCACCCTTCATTTTCCCATGACCTTTTATACACCAAAATGCTAGCTGTCTATGACTTAAGTCTGGGCACCACAAAAGAGGCCCTCCCATAAAGAAACCCATTGTGTGACTACATGACAATCCTGGGTCAAAGAGCTGTCCTGCAGTCTAGAAATTAACGATGTGGGTGAGAGGGATGGGATTGGAGGCTTGGAATGTACCAGAAATGCTGATGGCATGCTTGACTTGCTCAAGTAGAGCCTGGGCAGATTCCCATGAGACTCCACATTCCCAGCATTGTGTGCCGAGACATCATCAGCAGACCGCGGTGGCTTGGCCACAGTCCCCAGTGCTGGGTGATCATGTTTTCTGAAGGGAACCCCCAAGGCCATTGTGTTGAAAGGTGATATGTTTCACCTTGAAGGTTTCCCATTTTGACAAGAACTAAGACAAAGATGGAAATCTCCGTGGCACTGGGAAAGATTAAGTGAGGAGGGAGAAGAAATCTTTCCCTGAACTATACAAGAATCGTGAGCTCATCAGGTGTGGGGCGGGGCGAGATCTTCCACACACTGAATATGTCCATAGAGAAAAAAAGTTTTGTAAGGGTTGGTATTAAGGTGCATGGTACTTAGAACCAAAAGGAGACTGTCAACAAGGTGTAAGAGGAGGAGTTTGCTATGACTGCTACTTCTACAAAATGCCCTTGATCTTGTTTTGATGGCGTGTAACAGCTCTCTCCTGACTCTGAAGTCCTTGCATAGGACTTAGGCTCTGAAGGGCAACAATTTTAGAAGAGAGAGGACATTAGTTTCCATAGAAAAGGGCTGAGCCAAGCTGGTGACTCGAGCTTTTGGTCTATAAAGACAGACTTCCTTGTGAGTCTAGAGTCAAGAGTTATCAGTGACTTCATCTCAATAATAGTGGATGGAGCCTTTTCTACGTTTTATTTGTCGATCCAGAAGGCAGCAGCAGTTTCCAGAGCTTTTCACATGGTACTCATTGGCCTTAGTTACACGGGAAATAACTCTGTAGGCAAATGCATGGAACAGGCCAAACAGAGGTTGCCTCTGCATATATTCATGGACTCGGCACCTGCACAGCAACAATATGAGGAGAGACATATCAATAAGCAAAATGAGTTGGGCACAGAAAGACAGGACACCAAGAAGCTACAGAGTTGATCTCATAAAAGCAGAGACTAGGATGGTGTCTGCCAGAGTTGGAAAGTGGGCCAGAGGGCAAAAGGATAATTAATGGGTTCAGAGGACAGGTGAAGAGGACAGGTAACTTCTAATGGCACAGGAGCCTAATTGACAGCTATCAACCAAATATTTCAAAATAGCTAGTCCCTTGCCTTACAAATATGCCATGTAAAAGAGACACTAACATATTGCATATAGACACACGCACATACACATGAATGCAACTTGTAGCTCAGAAGTATGTAAAACTATTATGCTAATTAAGGGGTGTGTGTGTATGTGTATGTGCGCATACATGCATGTGTGTGTGTGTGTGTGTGTACCAAAGGTCAATACCAAATGTATTCCTTTATTTTTTTGCCACATTTTTGAGAAAGGACCTCTCTCACCTGGCCTGCTGTTTCAACCAGATTGGTTAGGTCAGCAAGCTACAGGGACCCACACATCTCTTTTCCTCCCATGCTATACTAGGGTCACAGCCACATCCAGCCTCAACCCGATTATGCATGAGTTCTGGGACCTGAACTCAGGTCTTTCTATTTGCACAGCAAGCCACTTTAGACACTGAGACATCTCATCATCCCAATTAAAAATAAATTTAAAAAATCCAAACAATTGCAACTATAGAGAGCATGTAGAAACCTCTTTATTGTTATCATTTCCTGAATTATAGTATAAGAGCTATTTGTGTGCTGTTACACTGTATTAAGAATTATAAAAAGCACAGATGATTTGAAGTTCATATAGAGACACTACACCATTTATAGAAGAGGCCTTAGTATCCATGCATTTGCTTATCTATAGGAGCCTTGAAACTACGTCCTGCTGGAAACTGAGGGCTGTCTACAGTCATTTCTGTTTCTCTGTAGGATGTCTTGGAGCCTGTGATACCTTATAAAGGGCACAGCTCTCTACAATAGCAACCCAGTAAGAACTGCTTTCTAAATTCGACCACAATAGTTTGACTTCTTCACCAAACCATCTCCTGAGGATCAAGGAGTATTGAGGTAAGCGTTGCTTTGTCCTACAAACGTTTCTTCTTAAGTTTTCAAAAGTCTCCCTTATATGAGAGACACAACAGACTTTGTAAAACACAAAATAGATACAAAGAGGCATGGAACTAGGAGCAAAAACCTCGAGATTTTGCTTTCTACCTCCTTCTGGTACTGAGACCCTGCATGGTTGAACCTCATTCTGAATGCCACACATCATCCCGGACTTGACTGCTTACACCGGTGCTTCTCAGCTTAGAACAATGCTCTCCCTAGGCTAGAATCTAGTCACTATTCATCATGAGAAATAGTTCAAAGGCAACTTGACCATGAAATGGTCTGATTCAGCTTCATGGTCCTTGCCTCTGCAGCCCATGGCTGGGAGCCAGCCTCTCTTGGGTAGATCTGTCTCACTAACCTGGGTATTGCATCTCCCCAAACATAGGGTCAGTTTTTGAAGTTGATAGACCTTGGTACTTTACATGGACCTAACCTTGCGGCTCAGCCATAACTCTGGAGGCACAGCACTGTAGAGTGAATGTTTGATACTCAAGCCTGAGGTTTCCTTATGTGTTAGATGAGTGACAACAGACAAGCCATCTCAGCTCCACGTCTCTGTGTCCACATCTACAAAGTGGATGAAATAAGCAGCCACTGAAAAGAGCCACAGGGAGGAAGTCTTGTGTCATTGCATAAGCCAGACTGGAAGCAAGTGCTCCTCACTCCTCACCACCACACTCGGCCATGGTGCCTGTCTCCTGCTGGCAAAGGGGTAGTTGGTTAAGGAGCAGGCTTTTACAAACCAGGAGGATGGTCAATTAACAGTGGTAGCTGGAGGTAAATAGGCCTTTAAATATGTCAACAGTCTAAATGTGTCCTAGTTAGACATTCAGATTTCCACTGGTGTCTTGTCTTCAAAATGTGGGGTATTTGGTGTATGACAGTATTGGGAGAAGAAATACAGTCTGGGTTCTAGGAGAGTCTAGAAACAATGCCCCATGAGGGACACATTCAATTAGATGGGAAGGTAGGGTTGTGTACAGCAAGTCCAGGAAGATGAATGTGTCTGGGCCTTCTAAATTCAACACCCCTTTACTGTTAATTGTAAGCCTCTTTGTATTTTGCTCCTGATAGCAACTCTGTGCTTGCTAGTTTTATGTTAACTTTGCACAAGCTGGAGTAATCTGACAGGAGGGAACCCCAATTGAAAAAACGTCTCCATAAGATACAGCTGCAGGCAAGCCTATAGGGCAATTTTTTAATTAATGATTGATGTGGTAGGGCCCAGCTTATTGTGGTTGGTACCACCTCAGGGCTGGAGGTCCTGGGTTCTATAAGAAAGCAGGCTAAACAAGCCATGGAGAGCAAGCCAGTAAACAACACTCTTCCATGGCCTCTGCATCACCTCCTGCCTCCAGGTTCCTGCCCTGTTTGAGTTTCTGTCCCGACATCCTTCAGTGATGAACAGTGATGTGGAAGTATGAGCCAAATGGCCCCATTCCCCCAACTTGCTTTGGTCATGGCGTTTTATCACAGCAATAGTAACCCCAACTAAGACACTAGCCAAAGTTGAGACTCTCAGTTTAAGAATGATAACTTTAGGGCTGGAGAGATGGCTGAGTTGTTAAAAGCCAGACTCACAACCAAAAATATAAGAACGGCAACTTTACTCTCTCCCATATGTACCATCGTTACTTCAATCTGCATGAAATTATGGTTGTTCTAGCTGGGGATATAATGAGGGAAGGTATTTATTTTTAGCTGATAGAGAGTAAAGCTGGCATGGATATTAGGGTCAGGATATTTCTAGCTTGTCTACCTGGCCTGAGATGTAATTCCAGAGTAAAACACTTCCCTCTTTTCTTTAAGACGATGAACAGTAAGTAAGTAAGTGCATATCCCATTAACGACAAGTTACTCTAGGCACTAACTAACTTCGTTATGCAAAGTAGTTTACCTCCAGGTTCTGAGGAATGTTCTACAAAGTTCTGCCAGAGGGGGAGCGGCACAGTGATATATGGAGTTGTACTATTTAGGTTCAACCTAAACTCCACCAGGTCATCACTATGTGCCCTTATGTGATCTAAGCTTGAATGGACCTGTTCGGGGGGNGTAGTAACTGAATTCTGAAGGTCTTGCAAGAACCAGCGTGTGCTTACCTAATCAAAAAGTAGCCAGACCATAACATGCATTTATATGTTAAGTGGGGCATACACATCCACATGAGAAATGGAGCTGGGCAATCCCAGGTATGTCATTGCCCTTCTGATCATTCTCTGACCTCCACAATTACCCTCTGAGTGACATGCTGGCCACTGAAGCAAGGCTCTGTGGTGAGCTGTGCAGGGCAGGTATTAAGGACAGAATCCCGGTGGCTTTCATTGACTTCCACCTCCACTGTCTGCGTGCTGTCTGTGACCAGTATCCGCCCTCCCTAAACTCCATCACTTGGTATTGTAGTGACCTCATGGCCTCTATGCCTCATCAGGACATTGCAGGGATTAAACAGATAAAACCTGTTCCCTGCATAAGAGGGCACCTGCCATACTGTTTGGTGCTCAGTAATTGGTGGTTGATTATTTTATTGATCTGATTTCCCTGCAAGCTGTCTTAGGAATCTGGGATGCATCCTTGGCAAGTGTTGGGCTCTGAAAAAGAGATGAAGATTGTAGTGTGAGTTTGAAGCCAGTGACGGCCATACACCAGCTGGGAGGAGTCAATGTCCCACCTTGAGGTTTCTCATCTGTAAGGTAGGGGCTGTGAACACTTGTGCTGTCATCCTGCTGTGGGGGACACACGAGGTCACAGTGGCCAATACCACTTATTGAGCCAAGCACAGAGGAGGACATGAGAAAAAGAGACACATTTTAAGGCTGGATCCCCGCCTCCCCATCAAGCAGTAAACAGAAAGGTCAGCTCAAGGCCTGATGGTTCTTCCACTCCCCATATTGTGTAGGGGAAGGAGAGTGAATGATTTTAATGTGAACCAGAATATCCCAGTGGTTCTCAAGAGGCCCTTGACGTCTGCTATACGAGTGCACGATGCCTTCACCTTGGACTCTGAATTGGCTGCAGCTGTCCCCTCCTGTCACCTCTCTACACAGCTTCACCCTGACATAAGCACCAAGAAGAGAAGGCTGAGTGACCTACTTGAGGGGAAAGCCCATCCCAGGGAAGACTGCCATGGAAAACAGGATAGTATCTCCACAGCACTGGGCTGCTGATGGCAACACCAGAGAGTGAGGTGGGAGAAAGGAGACGTGGTGGCATTAGCAAATGGTTACAGTGTTCCCAGGCAAGTCCTAAGCCTGAGCAGAGTTCCTGGAACAGAAAGAGGATTTCTCAGACATTGCCACAGAGGAGCCGTGAGCAGGGGTAGTGGCTGGGACCAAAAAGTGTGAACACAAAGGAACGGAGGAGTCAAGGCAGCCAGAGAGACGCGGGTGGGTTCAGGTCTAACAAGACACCTGCTTCAGACCTCTGGAGACCAAAGTCTCCTGACTGTAGGGCCTGGAACTTACCTTGCAGGCTGTTCCCATTGGTGCTGGTGCAGGTGGGAGGTGGGGAGGTCTGGGGTCTAACCACGGGTGCAAATGCACTCTTCTGTTTCACGGCAGAGACCATGTTGGCTGGTGAGAAGGAGAAGATGCCCGAGGAGCTGCTGCAGTTGGAGGGGAGGCTTGTAGACGAGGCCATGGTGGGGCTGGATGGTACGACTGAGAGAACAAAGAGAAGAGAGGATCACACCCAGAGATGAGGAGGCTTCGTAGATCTGACCCAGCCACTCTGCTCGGACAACTCTTAGGGAGGGCTTTCCCTAAGCGCTTAGAACCCTGCCCAGTTTCATTCGTCACTTGGTACTTAACATGTGCCACCTTCAAGTGAGTGACTTTGGCGAATTTACTGTGGGCCTATTGTATGCCCGGCAGTATGGTGTCACTAGTGTCACAGACAGCTTCTAGGGCTGTGGGGTTGATCCCTTTCATTCAGTCCAATCGATCCCGACACGTGAAGCATGCTATGGAGGAGGACACAGAGTCTCCATCCTCTGAGTTTCCCGGGCAAGAAAACAAAAGTCCAACCCCTTCTTGGGAGGGATGGCACGGCACAAGCGGGATCAAGGTGGGTGCAGTCATCTCTCGGGAGGCAGAAGCGACACCAGAGAGGTCTTCACAGGGAGCTTTTAGGGGAAGTCTTCCATCCCTGGCTGAAATAAGGTTCTAACATGGGATCTGGGTCTGGACAGGACAGGGGGAGGCTAGTTTGAGAGGATGAGGTCACTGATGAAGCAATGAGTTGTATGAGGAGGAAGGGGACTTGAAGGCAAAACCAGCCCTGTGACTAGGTTATAGGGTCTAAGGATGGACTTGGATCTGGATCATAGACTCCAGCAGGCAGAAAGCTAAGTAAATGAAAACACCGCCGCATGCAACATTAGTGAGAAACACATGACTATAAATTCAGGTTCCAAGCTCTCCCTTCTCATGGAGCTTTCCACAAATGTTTGTGAGATAAGTGGTCAGGGGGTGGGGGGCTCAGAAACAAATGCAAATCCTGTCTGGCAATAGTGGGGACTCAGAGACTATGCACTGAGAACACTTTGGCATAGTTACCTTAGGAGACAGAGACTTCCCACACAGTGTCAAGGCTAATGCTTTCACATACACACTTCCTTTGCCTCTACATCCTAGATACTCTTGTATCTTAATAAACATCACATATGGCTTTGTGATGCACAAAATTCTTCACATTTTTCCATCTTGTCATTGACATAATAATATAAGGTCAGGGGGATTATGGCTTAAAACAAAACATATAAGCGAGTTGGAACTCAGAAAGTAGCTGAGGTAATTGCTAGGATATAGTGCTTGGCCTCATGACGTTGGAAAGTTGGAAATACAGGGGTCACATCAGTCATAGGCAAGGGTTGCCATCAGAAGGAAATGATCCTTTGTCAGCAGCCCAAGCTCGCATGGGTCCAAATGGGCCGGATGCCTCCTGGAGGAGAATGCAGAGGCCCCATCCACACCTCAGAGCTCTCCCCCACGTTTACTAGACTGTACTTTTTCTTTTAATGAGACCAGCATTTTTATCCATCTCTTAGGATTTGTAAATGTGGGAATGCGCTCAATAATAACACCCATTTAAATTGCAAAATTTCTGCATCGGAGGTTGGATTTTTTAAATATTCTTAGACTTGAAATCCTGCTGGCTCACCACCGAAGGAAATTAATCTCGTTGGCAAATGCGATCATTATGTGTATTTAGAGGTGGGGAGTTTGGGGGGGCAGTTAACAAGAAAGGGGTGAAATATAGTGGAGTATTGCCATTTGTTACAACATTATTGGTTACTAGCTGCCATACCACAGAGTGTTCACCAGCCGAATGTCTTATTTTATTTTTTTATTCTGTCAGAATTTTTCAACATGAGTGGTTTATGAATAATTAAATATTACAGAGACAAAAATTCAAATCAGTTGGGCTCTGTGTTTATTGTTTTATTTGCATTTATGCAGATAATATCGTCCCATCTGAGGGCCTATTTAGAATTTAACAGTATATTTGTGAGCTCTGAGGAAATCAATTAATGGAAATGAAATGTTCAAGTTTCTCAGGCTAACAGACGTGTTCTTAGGCAGAAGTCACTGGATGTCCCGCACAGGCTTGGGAGGGTGAACAACCAAAGCCCTAAATTAAATCACTACCATATAGCAATTAGCTTATTGATTTAATTAAGAATGCCACCTTTTAATTTTCAGGTCATGATTGAAACATTTTCTGATGGAGTAGCTGGGAGAATGCTGAGGGATAGATCTTTCAATAAATCAAAACCTAATGTGAAACCAACCTCAGTGTCGGCTGGTAAACAGAACTGGAGCTCACAGGCTAGCAGGCAGATTTTAAATGTGCTACAAATGGCCGACTCTAAACGAATAAGGCAGAAAGGAAAAGGGAGCACACCCTGGGCAGAGAATTCCCTCAGAAGTAACCCCAGGCCAGGATGACCTGTTCACTGGCAAGCTGTTAGCCACATCTGAGCGTGGAGACAGCATTGTTTTCTGTATTTTTAGATAAGATTCGTGAATATTCCTTCATTTAACAACACTTCCCCATTCTTTTACAAATGTCTATGTAACCAGTCACATTTTCTACATCTGAAGAACTCTCCACAATGTTCCAGATGAACCTGGCTATGCTACGGAAAAGTCCTCAGAGAGAGATCAAGAGGTTGTGGGGACAGAGCCTGTGACATTTTAGAGCGAGAAATGCCAATTTGCCGAGGCTCCTTAGATGTATGTGTTTATATAGAAAGATGCCAATTTGCTGAGTTCTTTCTATACAATTGAAGGGTTGTGCTCCTCCCCCAAATTCCTTTAAGCTCAATTTTTAAATTTCTTTAAGGGCACCTTGGAATATTCATAGTCTGTATTGTGGGGGAGGGGAGTTTATCCTGCCAGACTTTTGTGAAAAAAACTTATGTTTGGATCTATTGTTTTTCTTTCATTTTTAAGAGCATATTACACACAAAAAGGAAAATAGAAAGATCATAAAACAAGATATATTATTTAATGAGGGCAATCTATTGTCACAGCGTCAGGATAATGACTTAGATTTACAAATGCCTCCCTCCTGGGCCAGACCTGAGAACCAGATTCTGGTAAACAGAATCTCACCCATGCCCCCCAATATTGGTGAAGGTGTGGTCTAGAAGCTTCTCCTCTTAAAGATGAGAAATGCTGAGGCACAGAGAGGACATGAATATACCCAGGGGCCTTGGTTAGCAACTACTAGAGGTGGGTGGCAACCCCATTGCCCTCTGACCACAGTGTGGGTTCTTGGAATGGCATCATGAGGCGGCTTTTGTAAAAGGTGAGAATATAGAGATCCCTACTGGAGAGGATGGTGTTCATGTTTGAGGCTAGCAGGCTGGGGGGCGGGGACTCAGACCAAGCAGCCTTTCCCAACTGGCCTCTCTGAATGATGCTAAGCTCTGCGAGGAAAACATACAGGACTCGGGACACACATTTACTTACTGGCATAGGGTGAGTTGGCAGCTGAGCCATTGAGGAAGGTTGGGGAGCCACCCAAATTGGACATGGCGGCAGAGCCGTAGCCATTCATGCTCGTGGTGACAGAGTTATAGTTGGTCTGCTGGGGGGTGGTGCTCGGCACATACCCATGTGGTGACACGCTGCTTGAATTGCGGGTGAAACCTGAGAAATGAAGGCAAAAGCAGGGATCAGGGTAGCATTCAGACAGTGGCTTTTGTGGGAGACCTGGGGTATCAGGGAGGAACATCTCCATTACACCCCCTCACAGCAACCAAGAGGGAAAAGACCTGGTGATTCATGTGCATGGGTTGGTAGTGCTATCTCTGTGATTAAAATGGGAAGCTAGCAAAGACACATTTCTTAGGAGATCATAAATACTTAGCAGGGCCGTGAGAAGTGGCAATGGGCCTATAAATTATCATTTTGGAGCAGGAATAAATCCCAATCTAAGAGATGTTCTCCCGAGTTAACAGGTTCCTCTTCCCTGGGCAAGAGTGATGTGTTGTGGCCTATGAGAACTTTAATTCCATCCCTCTTTGTGATCTGTCATTCATGATTTATGGGGGAAAGTTGGATGTAGAGATGGCTGCATGCATGCATGCATGCATGCATTCCTTCTAGCCCCCATACTGTCTCCAGATGTGAAACTAGAAACAAAATTCTACAATAATATTCAATGCACACAAGTGAAGAATCTCTTTTGGAAGAAAAAATATTATATAAAATATACATAAATCTGATCTCAAGTAAATGGCAGAGGCAGGAAGGGTGGGAGAATGAGTTTCTCAAGGGGCAGGGGAAATGGAAGAGAGGGAAAAGGCAGCCTCCTCACCTTGATTGGTGGCTTGTGATGCCTCAGAGACATTCACAGCCAGTTGTCCACTGAAGGAGTTCACGCCCATCATCCCTGCATGAACCGAAGTGTTAGCAAGGGCTGGGAGCTGGTTGTGGTTGCGAGGGACACTGTAGAGAGCCTCTGCAATGTCGGCAGCTCTCTTCAGGATAATCTCCTGAAAAGTCAAAGGTACATCATTGTTAGCTGCCCTGACTCATACCCCCAACAACACCATCCTTTTGTGCTTCCTCTCTGGCAGATTCTGTGCTCAGGGCCATCAGTGGCCAATCATATAACTTTCTGTATCACCGCTGATGTACCTGTGAGGTCATGTTTCATCATCCTGACCACATCACAGTGGGGGAAACTGAGGCCGTGAAAGGCAGAGAGCTCAAGAATACTCATTTCTTTAAAGATAGAGCTGAGATCCAGAATGCCATTTGTTTCCGTCTGAAACCTATTGTTGTCAGTATATGACAGTACTGTGGGATTTCCCTTCTCCTTCATGCATAGGCACTCAAGGCCTGAGAATCAAGTTCTCTGGCTGCCATTCAGGGAAGCCAAATTCTGAGGATTTTAGCACAACTGTTTTCTGGACAGTGAACTCTGGAGAGGAGGGGAAGGAGTGAAATTGGTCAGAGTCAGTTTCCCAGGCAGCTTCAGCTTTTTCCATGCAATTGTTCTCTGAAGCATGAACAATACTTCATTCTATATTTTAGGAGAAGAAATTAAACCCTTCCTTCTCCTAAATTTGCTAAACTTGAGAGATATAAAAGAAAATACAGTAGCTCTCTTCTTCAGTTATGAAGCACATTCCCAGTGGAGATTAATTTTTAAATGGAGCATCTTTTCCAGAAAGGGACAGGATGAAATGGAAAAGGTAGTGAAAGATTTGCAAAACAGGGAGGTCTGAACAGTCCTATGGCATGTCGCATCTTAGATAATTAATACTTAGTATAGCTTTCATAGCATTTTTTACAATAAGGACTCAGAAATTTTTTTTCATTGAATGAGGAAGCACTTTATTAATTTAGAGACCTGGACCACTCACCTGGTTGTTGTGGGGCATTCCATACAGGGCTTCAACAAGATCTGCAGCCCTTTTAAGGATCACTTCCTGTCAAGAAAAAAAAAGATAGATATGCGCTTCTGAATGACAGCAGGTATCCTTATCTTTTCCCATGACAGCATTCCCATCCTTCTAGCCATCCTTTGCCAAGACCCAATTGTAAAAGCAGTAGCTTGGGGACCCCAGAATGGTGTTAAGTTACCAATTTATCTTTGTTCACATACACACTTAATTGAGTCAAAAGGTGAGCATCATTGGTACTGTAAGATAAAATACATCACTCAATCGTCTGGCATAGGCACGATAAAGCACTCATATGTTTATTGCTGAATACAATTGCTTGGTCATTTGCTGGATTACTATAATCGATGTCATTCAGGGCATGGTATGAATCCCTAAGATGTGTTTATTTTGTACTTAATTGCTTATTCCAGAAACCATGACCTTATCAGACAGGTCATTTCCAATCAATCTCCAGCCACTAAAGAAGCATGTAACCTTAAGCTTCTTTTGTTTGTCTCTCTTGTATGGCAGAGCTATAAGGACATGATACAGGAAGTTCACACTCTGAAGGAATACAGTGTTGATCAAAGGCCCTTGCACAAGGATTCTCTTCTCCCTAGAAGCCCCCACTGGGCCAATATTCATGACAAGTAGCCTTGATTTCTTATACTGCAATTCTTTGCTGTTTCTGTAGTGTTGGTGTTTCTTCTCTCTTGCTCACTTATCCTACTCATAGGTCTATGCTTTTTTACTCATCTAGCTTGAAGAAAAAGTAGCTCCCTTCTCTTACTAAGGTAGGCTTCCACGTTTGACTTGCATGGGTCTAATCAACAGAGGCACTCTATAAAACACATTAGGACAAACATAAGCCACTCTTTCTCCATTTCACCTGATCTGTCTATAGATTCATCTACACTAGCATAAGGAAAAGATAGTAGCAACATTAGGCTTGGAAGTGGTAAAAATGGGGCCTAGCAGAGAGCCACACCCAACAGTGTGAGGTAGAGAAGGGACTTATAAAAGGTTTGTTTACTGTAATTCAGTGTTGATAAAGTTGCAATGGAAGTATAACTTTAAGATCAGATGCCTTGGAGTTCAGAACGGGAAAACGGTGCTATTCCATTTTCAGACGCTGCAGACACCGATCAGAAAATAGGGCTATAATTGCATTCATTTTGCTGTCACCATAGCCTCTTCAAAAATCCTTGAACAAATCTTTCAATGACAAGCTTTTAGATATATATTAACATTTTTTTTCAATTCAAAATTCTCCACAATATAAGATAAAACAGTTGTCATACTGCAGTAACTACTTATCACATATATAATGTCCTAAACTCAAAGATGAGAGAGAGGACTCTCCAGTTCTTGATGAACTGCCAGACTCCCCCCGTTTCTACAACAATGCAGTCATTTTTCATGTAAAGGGTAGAGAGAACACTATAATCAATGGAATCTGAACCAATATATTTATAATTATCCCTTCATTTTTAAATGCAAGCTACACAATAATTTACCACTTTTTGATTGTATCTGACCATAATTGACCACAGCAAGGGATCACTAAACCCTATCCCCAGCTCAAATCCAGCTAGTGCCGCTTTCTTCAAAACCTTGTGGCTTTATCTGGCTCCAAGGAAAGGCTAAAACAAAACAGCAGCAACTTAGTTCTTTATTAAGAGATTTGCCATCTCTGCATCAATGGTCATGTATTTCTCCAAATAAATATTTATGCCGATGTCTGGGCTCTACTGGGAAGGTGTTTCTCTTCTTTTGGATTTTTGAAGAAAAAATATCTATATACAAATCTCTTGTTTGTCAAACTTATGACGCAGTATCTAATAAAGTAGTGGATTTCAGCCTTGCAATACTGTAATTGGAGATTGTAGCCACCCTTCTTGTTTTCATTAATTTCACAAAATCGGGGAGTAAATAAGTTCAGAAGGAATGCCAAAGTCTTAGAAAAATTTATAACTCTGAAATATTGCATTTTTGGTTATCAGGTTTTCAGTGATATAACCAACCTGGTGGTTTATTTAGTGCCAGAAGCTGGTTGTCATTTTACCACTTGAAAATAAAGGACATGGATTCTCCCTCCCTCTCCTCATCGCCCTCCCCTCCCGACACTGGATCTTTTTGATCCTCAGTATTACTGTCTTCGATTCATGATGGTGTAGCTTGTTTTTCTAACCTAGCATGTGGGCACAGGCATGGCTTTGGCATAATGTCACTTCAAACCATCATTTGAATTTCAAGGAAGATGAATCAAGATGTCTTCTCCTAGAAGCTACGTCCTTAAATGATACCTCACCCATCTGAAAATGTCCTTCACTGTAGTATCAAATGTGGAGTTTTAGAGAGAGCCATCTGTAGTGTAGCCCTGCCAGTGTGATTGGGTTTCTGCTAGTTATGTGTGCAAATGGGGAGGAAGAAAGGCATTCTTGGGCCCTCGGTGAGTTAGTGCCACAGCCCTGCAAGGTGCTTGGATTTCGGTGACCAGAAAATTGCTCTCACCTCCATGTCATTACGTTCCCGGTGAACTAGCCCCCAAGCGTGTTTGTGTTGGGGATCTAATATATTGCCTTTCAATCAGAGCTGAGAGCCACTGAACACAGAGACAGAACATGACGAGCAGGTCAGGAAAGCAATAAAGATTTTACAGAGCTGTCCAAGGTGCTAAATTTACTCAATAATGGGTTTGGCACCATAGTGTTAACCTCTCATTTACTACCAGTTTGAGGGACTAAATTGAAGTAGCTGACTTCATTTACCTTGAAATGTATATTTTATGACATTATGTAAGTAGATTGAAAGGGCACTGCAGTTTTAACAATTTAAAGGCTAAAGCATGTTTAAGATGAAACTTGAATATTTATTGTATATTGCACTTAAAGTATATAGAATGTTAAAATGTATTGATTAAATTTGTAAAAGGAATTATAAAATGACAGGTAATATAAGAGATGTATGTCTTTTAAAATCAAATTGATAGTATATGCTATCTCTTCTGGGGCCACAAGTGTAATTTTTTGCAGTTTTATATGATAATTTGAAAAATCTGTAATTTCACATTAGGAAATGATTGAGCCTAAGATTTTTTTCTTAAAATAAAAAGAAAGAAATTTCCCACCAGAAGGAAAACTGGATATTTCATATAGTGTTTTGTCTTGGCAATTATTCCTTAAGTCCTACTTTGGTGGCACTAGGTGGGAGTATAGTAGAAGTTCCAGGGATGGTTTCAAGTGATTGCTATTGCTTTTTCTTATGATATGGGATCACTGTAGCTGAATGGGCTACAAAGAGAAGTCCCATTTTTGCCATGTGGCCAACCAACCTGGTGGTGAGTGATTTCTGAGCTACTTGTGGCCTCAGTCACCACCTCTGAGTATCATCAGCTAGCTGCTGTAAAGACCCCTTACCCTTCCAGAACTCCACAAGGGTTACCCACGACCTTCATCTTCCAGTCACTCTACCCTTGCCCTGTGACGCTGGAGAGCTGTTCTCAGTTCAGGTCTAGGCAATACTCCTGAACCTAGAGGCAGGATGGTGGGTTCCTTCTCTGCTATCTCCTTACTCTATTCTTGATGCCTTTCCATCTTTGGAGAAACCATTTGCAAAGCCTCCCACTCCCCCGAGACTGGAGGTAGCAGCAGTCGGGTGGTAAAGGCAGAGAAAGCGAAATACAAGCTCAGCTGCTCTTCACAGAGAACATACGGCAAATGAAGAAATGGAGACTCAGACAGGTCAGACAATTTTCTCTGAGTGAGCACAGCTGCTGCGTGGCTGAGCGGGGATTCAACCCCAGACCTGCTACATTTAAGAACCTTGGATCTTGATAGATCTTCTAATCCTTCAGAAATGATTTCAGCTTTTCTGCAACCCTAATCATTTATCTCTCTCTTTCCTCTCCAAAACTAGCATTGACCAGATCACCCAGAAATGCATAGAATACATGCCATAAAATATTTTGCTCTGTCTAAAAGATGCAACCCCACAGTGGCCACTGCTAGATGATAGACTTGTTAAGGTCCTGGATTCATCTTATTCTCTTTCTTGAATCCAGGACCTGAGAGAGTTCCTTGGGAAGAGTCCCTTCTAGGATTCCACCACCAATCTTCTAAAAGTGCATCTCTAATTCATATTACTACACCAGTGACATATTTACCACAATTCATAAAAGCATAAGAGTGAAATTTGGTGTTCTATTTGGTTCCTTGCTTTTTAATCCAATGTGTAAATTCCCAAAGGTTAAGTTCTGATCACAGAACTTTTTAACATCACTTTTTTCTCTTAGGAATTTGCTCTTTCATGCCTGCCAGCTTGAACTTACATTTTTAATGTTGTGGTTAATGGAATAACAGTGCTAGGGCATTATCTCAGGTTATAGGTGTCTAGCAGCATGAGCCTAGACTTGGTAGATGTCAGCTTGTGATTAGCTACTCTCTCAAGCCCTAAAAAAAAATACACAGTTCTTTGCACATTCACAGAAAGTCACCTCAATGACCTGGAATGTCATGTCAAATATGCAGAGACAGCCAGCTCATCTTTCATTTCACGATGATAAAATCTCTAGAGATTATTCCCCCCCATCCATGGGAGTTTCCTCTTTATCATTTGGCTTCAGATGTACAGCTAATAACCCAAAGGGAAAGGTTGTGCAATTGCCTACACATGCACTTACTCCAGCTCAACATTTTGAACAACACAGACACTGATGAGTGGGGAGAGGGCCAGAACCTGCTTTCTTTCACAGCTCATACAAGCCAACTCCTGTAGCTCAGGGGTAACCGCTCATCAACTCGGATACTTTCAAATGTCAGATTTGGATTTGGAGACTCTGGGAACTCATAAAGGATTCCCTGACCATAGCAGAGGACAATGCATGCCACCATGCATACTACCCCAACCAGGAGATTAATATTTTGGGGGATGCATAAGGCAACAGAAGAGAAACACGACAGACTTAAGCTATCAAAAACAAAATGATTCAAGTGATTCCCAAAGAAAAGGGCGAAAATGTCCAATAGTAATGTCCATCCCTCTGACACCCATTTATCACCAATCCCCTGTGGACCAGATCAGCAATATAAAATAAACCAGGATGGCAGAATTATTATTACCTTGGAAATAACCAGCCTCTATTAAGGAAATCAGGATTGGTTTCACTGGGTGCCTTCTGCAGAGTTTATTGAAGGGCCCAGATTTTGCCCAGCTTGCTAGCCTTGTGGGTGCTGACTCCTTCGATTCTTGCTCCAAAAAGCCTGGGTGACATTACTAGTTGGAAAGCCCCAAAGCTGAAACATCCGACTAGAAGTTTTCAGGAGCCTTTCCCCTTGTATTGCTAGATACATCAAGTGATAAACACCAATTGTATTGAGATATGTTTCTTTGGACAATAGGCTTATATCCTGACTTCCTGTATGTTTATTCAGCCAAATGGAAAATTCCACAATGGGAGACTCCACATTCTAAAGATTCAGAATAACAAGGGCAGCGAGGAGATTGGTGAGACAAACCAAAATAATGCTTGGGCACCGTTCAGTTCCCTGTCCTCTGAGACATTCTTCACATCTTTTCATTTTTCTTATAATATGAAACTTCGTGAAAGAGAGCTTCCCACACGTCGTTAGAGGCCCTGGGTGTCACACTTTAGCACCCTTTACTCAGAAGCCCTGTGACTGAGAAGAGTCGCTTACATTTAGCATGGATATAATTAAGCATGATTCTGTTGAAAGGGGCACTCTCCTTACGGCTAAGGACCACTTTAGAGTAAATTGAAATGGGAAGGAACAGCACAGAGGAGGTGGAGGTAGCAAGTGGATATTTCCAGGGACGCATAAAATGCCAAATGTGTAACAATTAGATTTTACAGCTCTGCACTCTAAAGACTTCAAAGTCTTTTATTATATAAGAAGACTCAGCTGGTGCTGGGGTGATGGCCCAGTCAGGAAAGGGCTTGCTTCCCCAGCTTCAGGACCTCAGTTCGATCCCCAGCTTCTTTGTAAAGGCATAGCTGTGTGTGCCTGAAACCCCCGAGTTTAGAAAGCAGAGAAGAACAGATCTCCTTGGGGCTCTCTGGCTAATTGTGGAGTTTGGAGTTCAGCGAGGGACCATCTCCAAACCCAGGGAAAGTAAAGAAGATAACAACATCAACTTCTGGCCTTCACATGCACCACGTGTATGCATAACTCTACACATTTATCAACACACACATAAAAATTTTCTTCCAGAGAAGTAAATAATAATGACTCACCTGAACCTATGACTACCATACAGAACACTCTGGTGAATAATTTGTTTATCTTTTTTTAAAAAAAATCAAATTCTAAAAATCTGTGTCCATTTCAATAATAAAACCATAAAGTATTTTTATTATCATTTGTGTGTGAGTGATTGTGCATGTATGTGTGTATGTGTGTGTTTAAATGTATAAGTGATTGTGCATGTATGTGTGTATGTGTTTGTTTAAATGTATAAGTGAGAGGGAGAGGGAGGGGAGAGAGAGAAAAGGAGGGTAGAGGGAGAGAGAGAGAGAGAGAGAGAGAGAGAGAGAGAGAGAATGAGCATATCATCTGTATGGGTGCCTGGAGAGGCCAGAAGAAGGCATCAGATCTTCTGGAGTGGGAGTTACAGGTAGATATGAGCTACCTGATGTAGGTGCTGACTTTGGTCATCTGGAGAAGCAGTAAACATTCTTAACCACTGAACCATCTTGCCAGATTCCAAAGTTGCAAGTATTTAAAAAAAAAAAAAGAGTCTGCTGTAACTACTACCAGCGTCCAAGGCACCCAAAGCTTCCTAGTGTAGCGAAAACATGGGAGAGATTTGTGATTCTATCCTGACTTTCTGATGAGTTTGTGTTCAGACTAGAGGACAGCCCTCCTACTTCCCAAGTGTCTCAATATGTGTCGGAATGCAAGTTGTGATGGGGATGTACCAGAAAGCATGCTTCTGTCATAACTGGTGTAGGAGCCTTCTGAACCTGTGAGATTAAAATCTGCTGTAAGCTAACATGGCTGGATCCACGTAAGACATCCTAACTTACATGATCGACTTTTACAGTGGAAAGAAAAAGGCTGTTTTCACGTGGCCGTTACTGCCTCAATGGAAAAAAAAAAATCAATGAACGTGAAATGAACAAGAGATTTTGTCTGAGCTGCAGTTAATACCACTGAAGAGCTATGGATATTAAAAGGTCAACAAATAAATTAGCCAGAGTGTTATGAAATGAATGATTTGGCTTATAATTTTATTGAGTGAAAATTGTTCCCTGCCTATTAGACCAGGTAATTTTTATCTGGTGCCTCAATGACTGTTCCATAAGCAATAATACAGTTGTAAGAGCTGCTGGTTCGATTGTGTGACCTCTGAGAAGCTGGCCAGGACAGCCGACTTCCCGATGATGGATAACATAGAGTAGCTTGGTCTCCAGGAGGTGCCAAGCCTCCCTTCCTGCAAGGAATCTCATAAAAGAAACATTACAAGTTGATTTATTTTACCAAAATGTTCGACTTTTCAGGTGCCAGCAGTTCCGTGCAAATTGTGAAAACGGCATTGCTGGGAAGAGTTACAATCGCTTTCCCTCCTCTCTTTTGGTCGCTGGGCTTTCTCTTCTAAATGGTGTCATGGTAATTGGTGAATGGGAGCCTGGGGTGCTTCCTGCCACACATACAGTGAAGAATGGTATCTGTGCCCTTGTGGATGTGACCTGCTCTGAGGTACAAAGATGAACCCGCCAACCCCTGGCTGCCTCTTCTCATTGCAATTCATTGTGCTGGTTTAAGACCAGCGCTCTGGGTTAGGTCCTGCCGAGTGGCCTTGGAAATCGACTTTCTGATCAGGATAAAAGGCTCTCCTGAAAGAGAAAACTCTGGACAGAGATGCCTTTTTCAGGGGTAGGTTGTAAAGTGAGCACACGAAACAAAGGTGCCTAGAGTCAAAATTACCCTTGAAAGTCTTTTAAGTCACCTTTAAGTCACCAAGGCCGAGGCTTTTAGAGAAACACACACACAAAAAAAGCCAAATATTATTTCTGTCTCTCTTTGTCTTTGGGGCCTGGCTTCCCTTCCCTTAGGGCAAAATGAAATTAATATCTAGCTTGAGAATAAAAGGTCTTGGAATGAGCAAATGAGATTCTTGTAATATGTGCATGTGAAGTGTATGTTTGTAAATGTATATATATGTGTGTGTATGTGTGCAAAATGCATGTGTGTTTACATTTATGTTAAACTTAAGTGGTGGACTTAAGTTGACTTTGGCTTTGTAAAGTTACTGAACAGTGTTGGGTATTGTATGTATATCTGGGTGAACCATATCTGGGAATTGTATTTCCCAAGGTTTAAGGGATGGTCTTGAGTATATCTGCAATTAAAATCCAGTGCCTTGGGCTGGGAAATGGGCTCAGTTTGCAGAGTTCTTGTAATTCCAGAATTCAGAAGTAGAGACAGAAGGAGCAGAGGTTAAAGATCATTCATGGTTAAATAGCAAATTAGAAGTCATCCTGGGATATATGACACCTTGTCTCTCAAAAAATACAAAAAAAAGTAAGTAAGTAGATAGATAGATAGATAGATAGATAGATAGATAGATAGATAG
>LOEQ01000724.1:0-44030 GCA_001685075.1 Bramus lutescens | reverse complement strand
ATAGATAGATAGATAGATAGATAGATAGATAGATAGATAGATAGATAAATAGAGGGAAAAATCCAGGGCTTTTAAAGGTGGAGAAATAGCACCAAGGGTAAGCATGGGTATTGCTCTTACAAAAGACTGGATTTCAATTTCCATGTTGGGTAGCTTACAATTGCCTCCATAATTCCAGCTCCACAGGATCCAACACCTCTAGCCTTCATGGGCATCTGCATCTACTTGGACAGGGAGAGGTGTTCCTGTGTAAGCACACGTGTGCGCACGCATATATACACACACACACACATGCACTGTTTATAAAACTCCCGGGCCTCTTTTTTGATGGGGACTCAGTAGTTCCTCCAGTGCTTGACTGCTGTATTACCAAGGGCTGAAGAGAGTAAGCAGGAATTTTGCCCTTGACCCTTTCTTTGACTGTGCACCTATGGGTTTCAGTCTTGAAGAGGATCTCCTGGTGGCTGAAAGATGGAACTGGCTTTGCCCCTTCCTCCTGCCATTCTTATACAGGGTGGGTATAAGAAGTAGGTTAAACTAATCTGTCTCCAGGAGCTCAGTCCTCAAAGAACACTTGGGAGAGTTCCAGAGCTCAGCTGGTGGGTAACTGTTTTTATGAGCCCTCACCACACAGGCTGAGCAGCCAAAAAGAAGGAATTCTCCCCCTGGATTGCCTGTGTGGGCCTCTAATTCTTGCTACTACTTTCGCCTAGCTCAGCCATTTGTGAGCTAACTTTAGTCAATGCCACCACATCTCTCCTCCACCCAACTGAGCCTGAGGGATTTTGAGACTGGCATGCAAAACCTCCTGTCTTTAGAATTCCAATTTCCTCATTCTCAGAGGCAGTAAGTACATGGGGACTCAGGCACTAGATCTGAAGCTCAGTGGGCTTAGCTCAAACCCACACTATGCTACTTAGTGTGAACACATGCCTTCGTTTCCTAACCTATAAAAGAGGGGCAATGCCAGTACCTGCGCCAAGAGGTCCCCCACAGTGAGTGCTTCCCAAGCAACAGCCAACATTATTGGCGATCCTCACTTCTTTTACTGAGCCTCTTGGCAAGCTGTGCCCATGCTGTACTTGATGGTGTTATGACTGAGATGGAATCCTGTCTGTAACACCCTGAGAGTGATTGTGATTGGAGCACTGTTGGGACAGTATGGGAAGGTGGGAAGCCGCCACTCCTGGGCTGCACATGCTGCCATAGGAAGCCTCAGCTCTCTACTGCATAAGGACCAGCACATTGCTTTCCTCTCTGTCTCCAGAAACAAGCAGAAAATTGTAGTGAAAAATAAGCCAGCAACAGATAAAAATCATCTAAACGAGTGAACATTATTATTTTGTGAGGCTCATGTGACTTTTTGGTGAAAGGTATGTTTCTTATTGCATGCATTTGTATATGTGTACATGTATATTCACATGTGTTTGGGTATGTACGCAAGCTTTCCTATGGAGGCTAAGGGTAATGTCTGGTATCTTCCTGATTGCTCTCCACTTTACATCCCGAAGGATCCCTTGCTGAACTTGGAGCTTGCCAATTGCCTATTCTAACTAGCCCACTGGTCCCAGGGATTCCTTATCTTTGTCCCCTGAGACTGAGATTACAGGCAGGCTATCAGCCTGGCTTAAGCTAACTCAGTACTCAGGCTTGGACAGCAAGCACTTTATCTACTGCGTCATCTCTGCAGCCCACTGCCACCTCTTTCTCTAGATAAAGCCGAGCACAGGCATGTAAGTGCGTGAAAATGCACACATCAATATACTGCTTCATCAGGGCCCAGGTCTAGGCTCGACTGCCAGAACAAAAGGAGTTTAAGTGTTAAAGGAGAGCCAAGTTCCTGAGCTAGGCACATTATCAAAATGGGGAGATGGAATTTGCCTCTCAGTTTTCTGGCAGATGAAGATGAGAGAGGGGAAAGTGGATGCCCTTCCATAGTTTGTGTTTTTACAAGAGAATGCAGAGACAAGATGTTTCCTGAAACCAAACTCAACGGTGCTTCCCCCTCCCCCTAAGAATGAATTTGGATAGACCATAAGACTGGCATTTGTTTCTGGGTTTTTGTTTGAGCAAGGTCACCCATGTTTGCTGATGTAATGTTAATAAAGTGTCCTTAAATTAGAGAAGTAAAGACACAGAGGGGATGGGAGAGGGAATGGTGACAGAGGCAGTAAATAAAGAGACACTGGGTCTTTCTTTTACTGAATTCCTTAGTCATCCCCCTTTCCTGCTGGAAGACAATGTGGTTATGCAAAGATTTCTTATGTGTATTTTTACTGACGCAACTGTGGGTTTTGAATTACTGATGGTCTGTGCATAAAGACTAAAACAATAAAAGCACAATTAAAATACATTGTACACAGTCAACTCGAGCTTTATTTTGCCCCAGCTCTGTATGTATGATAAATCACTAAACATGAATACTCTTTAGGGAGGGTGATTTGGGGTCTCATCTCTCCACTAAGCAAAAACTGTGCTTGCAAGTGGAATCTGAATTTCAATTTTGCAAGTGTACAGTTGAACTGAATAATCTTTGGCACAATGCAGTGCACAACTGAGCCACTAAATGGCTGATTTACTAAATTATTATTAGATGAGCCCTTGCTGTTCCAAATGAAAGTACAGCCACCGACTTCCTCCATGGTGAGTTCAAATTGTTCTGTGTTTAAATATTCAGCATGAGGCTAATGTGAGCTGATGAAATGAGACGATAAACATTCACTTTCGATACAAAGAGAGCGGCAGAGAGGCAACACATCATGAGGCCCTTGGAGGTGAAAATGATTTATGCTTTAGAATGTAGCTGACGACTTCCATTACTTTAAGGTACTCTTAATTAGCCCAGCATTTGAAATGACTGATTCCTGTGTTCAAGTAGAGCAGCTTCACGGGGTCCGAGATTTTCAAATGGCAATGAAGGAGAGGCTCCTGGGAGGATCTGCTCCTGCCTCAATGAATCCAAACCTAGAGTGGCATCCATGGTTGGCCGGCTCACCAGCACCAGCAGAAACATGTTTCTGAGCAACTACAGCGATTGACATTCAGGGTAGGTTTTAGATTCATCCAGAGGGTCTATGACCCATGTGCCCTTTGGTCCATGCTTCTGCACGCTAACCCTGTGACAAGCCACATTTTAGTCCATGGCCCCATGGACACACAGCCACAGTCTCAGCAGCTTCCTTACTGACACCTGCTGGAATCAACTACCACTGTCGTGCCTTTGGACAAATCAAAGCGCTCCTGTCTCATGTCACTTTTGAGGCCAGTTATAGGCAAGCACTTAAAATATTGTGATCACTTACAGTAGATTAGAATTTTTTATTGGCGCCATGTTGCCATAACAAC
This sequence comes from Bramus lutescens, assembly GCA_001685075.1. Lineage (NCBI taxonomy): Eukaryota > Metazoa > Chordata > Mammalia > Rodentia > Cricetidae > Bramus > Bramus lutescens. The sequence goes on along the minus strand of LOEQ01000724.1, from coordinate 40,685 downwards.
GCGAAGACAGCAGATGACTTAAGCTAGGCTTGCAAAGCACAAGGCTGCTCATCTGGCAGTTAAAATGAATACAGTTCATTTCACAAGTTTCCCATATGGACTCTTAGTGTATGGTAATGAGGAGACCATATGGTGAGAGAAAATGCTCTGAGAACAATTGGGATCCAATGGCTGAGTGAGGAGAAGTTGGGAGAGACAGCCGAGTGAGAGATTCTGGTGTGCTCTTGGGGGTTCGAGGTTTGGCTGGGGTTTGAGGGGGGATGACTGTTTCCCATAGGGGTTTTGAGTTTCTTAATCCATTCCTTAATATGTCGGCTCTGTGAAATGACAAACATCTTGCAAATTTTGCAATATCATCCATCACAGACTGTCAGCAGTGTTTGCAGATCTGACTCGCAAGAGCCTTTAAGTGTGCTGTGCTTAAAAGGCAACAGTACCAAGTTTTTAGACAAAATGCAGGAGAATTTAAGCACTTCTGACAAGCTGAGACATTAGCAGTAATGATTTTAAAAACACTCGCATCTTTTGCCTGCGTGTTTAGCTGTAAATAATGCTGGGATGTATAAAAGCTTTAAAGGAAAAATGTAATAAATACTTTTTATTATGTTTCATAAGGGATGATAAATGCTTGCAGCCATGTCTATGGCTGTCTATCCATGCAAACGTATGGAGATGGATGGCTTCTTCTCCCCTCACTACCAACCAGATCCAGAACCTGGGCAGACAGCTAGAGAAGACCGTATAGTCAATCCTGCACTATCCATGCTTCATAAAAGATGAATATAAATGCATTAGTTAGACACGGTGAGCTAAATTAGAAGGTCAGGCAGGGCTGGGAGGGCTGAAAAATCACACAACCAATGAGTGTAATTACTCTTTCTTAAGTCTATTAAGTAGTGTTGTTCTATCAAGGCTCTGGGGTATAGGACACGAAGAACAAGATAAAGTAATGTGTATTTATGACTCCCACTGGATCAATTTACCAGATATTTTCAGCTCCATAAAGCAAAATACACAAATGCGGCCTTTGTTGCTTTCCCCAAATTGCTTGATTTTCTTTAGAAGGGAGACTGGATCTCATAATCAAACAGTGGTGGCCTGGTAGAGATTTCCAAACCAGCCCCTATCCATAGAGGAAGGAGGAAAAGCTCCTGAGCATCTGGGGGGCATGGGCAGAAGATACTGCTGAGGAAGAGAAGGCAGAAAGTTTGCCTTTAGGCAGAATTATCTGAGTTACCAGATATGAAAAACAGTGGAAATTTAACATAGACACTGGGAGGGTCTTGAACTCATGGACCTGAGTTCAAGTTTGAGCTTTCTCACTTCCTGGCTCTGATGTCATAGCAAGTCAGCAGACAGACCTCCTTGTGAGGGTCGGGGAGGCTCAGCCTAAATGCCTCTTCTGTGGATTGTGGGGTGTGTGTCATTCAGAGATTAGTGCCCCCACTTAATGGACTCTCCCCAGTTGCCTGGAACTTCTCTCTGTATGCTTCACCTCCTTAGTTCCTAGGAGCACTGTGAAACAGATGCTCCACAGAGGAGGAACCTGAGGCTGCAGACATGAAGTTCGTGCATGCACCAAGTCCTTGGTCTGCTTTCCAAACTCCTCGTGTATCTGGCTTGCACACTAGCTCGCTTGGCCGCTCTGCTCTGCAGCAGACGCCATCAAGCAGCACTAGACATGCAATAGGCGTGAAACAAACACAATCCTGGCTTCCCAAAATTTGCAGCCAGTGGGTATGGAATGCCGGCTAGGCTCGAGGCCTGCTTGAACTGCCTGTGGGCTAAAGTTCAAAGGCTGCTTAGGAAGACAAGTAGCAAACTACAAAGGAATGGAGACCGCTGCCTTTGGCCTTCAAAGCTGAGAGAACTCCTTGCTCAAAGTTTCTGTGAGGCATCACCAAGGCAATTAGCATCTCAGCTTCTGATTGGCCTCAGTCCTCATCCCTCTCACTCCCCCATTACAAGAAGTCAACCTGGACCCCAAAGTCACATTTCTCCTGCAGGACCCAGAAAACAAAGTTAGTTTATCAGTAAAACAGGCCACAATACTTCAAAGACCTTAGCCTGCTCAGCTCCATGTGCTTATGAAAGGAATGAACCTCCTAAATATGGAGGGTTATCATAATTGTAGTGTCTCTCAGAGAGAGACTTACAAAGAGTCTGCTCACTCCTCCTTTCCTGTTTGGTAAATGGAGAAGATAAAGAGAAAATGTCTATTTTTTCTAACTTCTTTCACAAGAGGGGCTCCAGTGAAACAAAGCAAGTCCAAGTTCTTTGAAAAAGTGCAAGGCTGTATACAAAGGCATATTATTACGGAAAGCTGTCTGCGTGGTCTTTGGAGCAAGTTTCATTTGACAGAATATGTGGGTGGTTGTATGAATCTAGCTTTGTCTATTCACAAACACATGGATTTAATAAAGCAGAGTTTGTTTTTTAAGGTGTGTGGTCCACAGTTCACTGAAACACCCCTGTTTGACAAATACTGATCATGAGTCTGAGAAAGGCGGGGCCCCGTGCTATGGCCCTAACAATGGATAGTAGGGGTATAAATCTCTCTCAAGTCCACAGGAATACCTTGTGCTGGCTCCATCCGCCACTTCCTGACCCTGCCCTTGAACTCTTGCTCCACCTTAACATGCAGAGCCAAGAGGACAGCCATTCTGCTCTGAGTCACAGGGAGAGCTTCCTGGGGTGGGCTCCTCTGGCTGCAGTCCTTACACAGTTGGAGTGGTTGGAAGCAAGCTGCAGTGTTTCCTTAACACACACATGTCCATTGTGTCCCTGATTGCTCCTCCCAAATCCAGGAAGAAAGGGCTGAGTGGTTTACCCAAGGGCCTCCAGGGACAAAGCGACATGTGCCTGGGCTAACTATAAAACATTTTTAAATCTAACACACAACTATAAAAATGTTTTTAGGTGTAAGTTAACAAAAACTCACTTTTATATTCTGATTCCTCTATCTTTAAAAAAAAGAGAGAGAAAGAAAGGAAAGAAAAAGAAAGGCAAAAATACTTCCTAGCTTCTTTAGACCTCAAGCATTTAACCAGACTTTCATCCTTATATGATTTCATGATCCCACTATTATAGATGAAGAAACTGAGGCACAGGGGATAAAGCAGAGATTCATTTTTTTTTCAGGGAATGGGGCTTTTCTCTTCCTGCTTTTACTCAACTGACACATAACCAGGGTTACCTTCTGTCAGGGGCTAAGTAAGTAGCCAGAGTAACAACCTAGCTAAGCAAAAAGAATCACTACTCCCATTTGACAGATAGGGAAACTGAGACAAGGAAAGAGAAGTTAAGCTTTGGACACAGGTTGCCTGGTTAACAAGGCACAATCTGAACTTCCAGGCTGTGCTCTCAACCCCGAAGACCTCCAAAGATGAAATGCTGATCCAAAATCTAGATGAAAGTAAAGTCACTGCCTAAATGGAATTAGCAGAAAAAGTTGTCATCGTACCTGTGTCTCAGCTCTACCACACTAAGGCAAGAACACAGCTCTCTGTGTGGGCACACATCATGTCTACCATTGTTTATAATTTATCTGTGGGCACTCATCATGTCTACCATTGTTTATAACTTATCAGTGAGCACACATCATGTCTACCATTGTTTATAACTTATCGGTGGGCACACATCATCTCTACCATTGTTTATAATGTATCGGTGGGCACACATCATGTCTACCATTGTTTGTAACTTACCAGTGGGCACACATTTTGTCCACCATTGTTTATAATTTACCAGTGGGCACACATCATGTCTATCATTGTTTAAAACTTACCAGTGGGCACACATTGTGCTTACCACTGTTTGTAGCTTACCAGTGGGCACACATCATGTCTACCATTGTCTGTAACTTATCAGAGTATTTCAAAGGAAACACACAGGTGCTACGTTCCTGCTGGACAGGGGGACCTAAAATTCAGCTTTTCCACAGAATACCTATGCCCTGAAAGACACGGCTGCCCATTGTTTCAATTGATGTTTCATAGTTCGCCAAGAATAACAGAGAATAGAGGAAACAACTCAGGACCCCCTTTCAGGACAGAAATATAAACACAATGACACATCGTATTATTCCTTTCCCAGATGAAGTGTTTTTCAGAACGGTGTATCAATATGAAAAGCACTTCAGTAGAAGCAGGGCTGTTCTAAGGAACTGGAGGTTCTGTTCTTCCCTGGAGGTCAGAGTAGAAGACAGGCATGCCTGTCACAATCTGTCCTCTCTCCGGCATTGATGGGTATCACACCCATTCACCTTGTTCCTCATATCCATGTACAGGCCTGGGAGACAAGAGCATGACAGATGGGACCTCCTCTGACAGGAGGATCTGCCTACAAGTACAGCCCTATACAGGGAGAATTTGACCATGTACCTGCCCCTTGAAGAGGTCCTAGGCCAAGAAGGATGCTACAATTGTTTTTAAAATTCTTTCTTGGAGATATACAGATCTAGACACCACACGTCTGTAGACTAGCTGTAGTGAGGAGAGGACCTCTTATCCATTCATTTAAGGTGATGGTATCAAACCATGCCATAAATCAAACAAGGTTTTCCTGTCAATTAAACATGACAGCTAGCCTGACTCTGTCCTCTGAACCTATTTAATTGTTGTCTCTGCTGAGGCCACACAGAACTTTACTGGAACTTATGCTTGGTGTACCTCCTATTTTCAGCCACAATCAGCCATGTCTGACTGCATCCCATACAAACTGTGGTTTCTCACAGGAGGCACACAGCTGTCATGCTAAGTAAGGCTCTATCTCCAATTTCTGCATTGACAGCAACATAATATTGTTGTCTTTATTTTTTTCATTTTATTTCTCACAGCTTTGGGTTTAATTTTTCAAATAAGAAAGATGCCTTATGAAAAAAGATGACCTATTTGACCAGTTGTAGTGTCTACATCTGTTTTCTTTCCAGCCCCTTCTACCAAATCTACCAACACATTTCCCTTTGAGCTCCCTCTACCCTCACCAGAGGCAAGCGCAGCTTTGAGCAGATAAGATCTGGCATTCCTTTTCTTCTTGAGAAGCAATATGACATACTGAGTGATTAGCCCAAACTCCAGAGACAGGCTGAGCAGATTGAAATTTTAGCAGTGTACATGCTGTGCAGCCTTGGGCAAATTGTCTTACCTCTCTCTGCTTCATTCTTTTCTGTCCTAATCTACGAGTGGAAATAGGGCCAACATAAAGGGTGACTAAAATTGCCAAGTGACATGATATAAATAGGCACAGGATCGCCCAGTCCAAAATATTTGCTACTTTTATCATGACACACAATGCACCCACGAGTTGGTTATCTATAAACTACTTTTTGTCTTAACCAAGAAGGTATTTTGCCATTCTCAAGTCCGATTTTCTAGAAACCAAAGAGGGGGAATTCTGACCTTCGGCAAGCGTTCTGGATCACCAGGATGCCGGGGGATGACCTTCTGTAACCTCTGGAAACCATAGTCGATGGTGGGTTCATTGAGGGCTGTAAGGAAGAAGTCACAGGATTTGAACATTTTAGGAAATGCAGTGTTGTTTGCAGCACAGGTGGTATAGAAATAACTCTTAGCACTTAGTCGATACTCTTGAGTCCCTCACAGAGATTTTCTCCATGACGGGCACTTCCACCATCTATTATATTTACTGTGGAGGGGGCTGACTCTTGATGGAACATCGGTAGCGAATGAGTCTCAGAACACAACTCCTCGGGCAGAATCTTACACCCTTAACATGATCCTAACTGAAAAGTAGAATGGACTTTGCTTCAAGGTTTTAGTATTCACCTCCTCATTGCAGATAAGCTGCGTTCAAAGTCAAGGGCTTGTCTGAAGGTACCTATATATTCTAAATAGCAGGGGACCACCCAGGGACCTGTCAAGCCTCCTATAGAGACTCAGTAGATCCAATAGCTGAACATTTTCGATGCAGTGAACATGCCAGTGGGCAGAGCAGTGTGAGAGGCATGTCTCTGAAACCTTTGAAAGAATCTACAGAGACAAGTATTTAACGTACTCTTGATTCAAAATCTTCCCATCTTGAATGACAGACCCACTCACAGCATTGCTATTATTTGAAAGAAAGGGAAAAGAAAAAAAAAAACCTCTGCGGAAAACTAGCTTAGCCCAGCTGGGTCTCTAAGAACGTTTACTAAACGAATCAGAGAGCCAACTGCAATAATAACCTTTGGAGACAATGGACCACATTGTGTCCTGTTGGACACATTCTCTTAAACTAGACCAAATAGAAACTAGAATCTATGCTATCATTTTCAGAATTCCTTCCTTGGATACAAACTATCTTGAGTTTATCTAGTTTGAGAAAGTAGGGGAGATGGCAAGACACTCCTCCACACATACTCCTAGTATCCTGAGCAATAAGTAGGCAGTAGGATTTTATTATTTTTTGCACAATTCCTTTTCTTTTCTTTCTTAGTTTAACTAAAGTATTTCACTGCATATTTTCTCCCTTACCAAACAAAAAGACAGCCTCTCTAGCCCTAACATTTTATCTATACATTAAAATACAAGTTGCCTCATGCTGTACTTAAAATGCATTTCCATTAACCTAAATTTCAAAAGTAAGATTCGTACTAACTTTAAAAAACTGTATTAAATTCAAATAGGTCCCAAGGCTAATGGAAGCAATTTGTATACCAACCCAAACTGACTGGCCCACTTTTCAAAATACAGGTATGATAATCTCTTGGTTTTAAAAGGACATTTAAATTGAAAGACTGTGAATTTAGAACATAATTATACCAATAGAACCCTTTAACTTGTCAACTTGTAAATCTAAAAGGCTATCAATCATTGCTAAAGAGGAAATAAACCTTAAAATTCCTTGATTGACAGTGCTTACTTTTTATGTAAGAAAAAAAAGGGGGGAGCTGAATAAAGTGGCCAGAAATCCATTTACAAAAGCACATTGTTTTACATAGGTTAGTAAAAAGCCAGTCACTATTTCTCCCAAAGACACATAAATCAGAGGAAGTACTTTTACTTCATTTGGATGTTTTAAGTCAGAATGAACTTCAAGTAACTTTATTTATAGTTTTTTTTTCCCTTCCCAAACTATAGTGCTTATCCAGGTCGTTAATAGAGCTGCATTTTTATGTTGGATAATGAAATCTTTTTTTTTTTTTGCAAATATGAGATTTAGGCAGCTCTCCCCTCCCCCACTCCTCTGCACAGGAAACCTTCCATCTGTCTCTTGTGGAAATCAGCGAAAATTACACCCAAGTATAGTGAATCTCTCTGTTCTAGTTTATGAGTTAAGGTGCAATATTTATTATTCCTTTTATTTTATAAATTCTTTCTAAGTCCTTGAGAAGAATTCTTCAGATTGACTTGCAGAGAAAAAAGCCATGGAGCTTTTTGTGCCCAGAAGGTATTACCCATAGAATCTGTGGTATTTGATCGAGAAATGCATCAGAGAGACAGGTGGACACTGGGGGTTAAGCTATATATCGTATCTAGTGCCCCACCCATAGGGCTAATTGCCAGAAAAATATTTAAGCATAAACAGTAGCTTTAGACAATTAAGAGTATCACACCAGTCCCTGAAAACATTTCATCATTCCCAGTGTGTCTAGAAACCCGGGCTGCTCATTGCAAAGCTTTTATGCTGGGGTGGGGAGGACGTGATTTTCTGGCTATCAGGCTAACAACTCACCACAGAATGACTGACACTTAATATCAGCAATTAAAAGAATCAATTCGAATATCATATGGAACTAATAGCAAAAGAGCTGAGAAGAAGTCATTCTGTTGCCATGAAGAGTAACTGGATTAGACATATTAAACTCATTACTCAAACAAAAATAAGCATCTACGCTATGGACATAAACCATGACAGAGGGGATATTTTAAATAGTGAGCCATGGCGAAGGCTTCTTATTTATTTCTGGTGCCTTTACAATTTGCCCCCTACTAGCATTTTCCAGTGTGTGGACTTGCACTCAGAATCTCAGGACCGAGTGGGACAGTGGAATGTTCCAACACTACAGACAATATTACCATTAAGGCCCTGCAAGATGAATCATACTATCCCTTGAAACTCAAAGGAGCCTGCAGACTTTTCTGAGTAGGGAAAAAAGTCATGTGTGAAAGGGATTGGAAGTTTGGGTAGTTCTTAAAACATACACAGCTCTCCCCACGGAAAGGAGATTAAATATCTGGGAAGAGGAGATGAACTGAGTTCAGTGTAGAGAGAAGCAGAAAAGTGGCAAAGTAGTAAATAGAACTGAATAGGATCCCAGTTTCAGAATCAGTGTCATGTGACCAACCATTTACTGACTTTTCTAGTGTTAGATTTAAAAGACTACGGGGGTGTGTATAATACGATGACTTTTCAAGATTCACTTTTGTTTATGTGTGAGTGCCTCCATATAGATATGTGTGTTTGGTGCCCAAGGAGCCCAGAAGAGGGCATTGACTCTCCTGGTATTTGAGTTACAGTGGCTGAGACACCATGTGGGTGCTGGGAACCAAATCTGCTCCTCTGTAAGAGCATCAAGTGCCCTTAGCCACTGAGCAGTGTCTCCAACCACTAATGTGGTGACATTTTAATGAATGAATGAATAAATGAATGAATGAATCGTCAACCTACCTGCATTCTTATCTATGTGCGTAATAACAACGTCTGGACATAGACGGATGAATATTAGTTGTTTCTAAAACCCATGACTCCTAAAATGCTTCTCCCCTTTGTGCCTGGCTCATTCTCTGTTTTCAACCCCCTCTCCCCCACAATAAGCATATATTACTTTTATAATTAGAGAAAAAGGTTAAAAGCAAGAGATTGTTGCCGAGATGGAATCTGAGCTGCTTGTATAAAGTAATGACATAAGAAACTATGCCTTAAAAAGGGGTCTGTGTACCCTTTAATAACCTTGCATAGGTTATTACAAACCATAAGAAAAATAAGTAGTATACTTTTGCCCAGTTGTATAAATATGTGACTATACATAAACTCAGAAAATCAACAGAGGGTAATGGGGAAGAATCATAAAGAAAGTATATTTATTTCATCAGCAGGGGTAGTGGTACCTTAGGGACATGCATCTACCCTGCAAGAATGTAATATAAAGTTAATTCTTCAACAAAGTGACCTCATTGTACTCAAGTGCGGGGCTCAGGGGCGGCAGCAGAAAAGGACTAATCAATTTGCCCCCTCCCCTCAAACTTGGGACGATTCTGAGAATCTGGTAGAGAAAGAAAAACCAGAGCAGCTTGATTGAGCGTAATTAACCACATAAAGAGGCATGAGCAACTTAAGTTCAAAGAAGAAAAACAGATGAGACTGTGAACCATAGAGGGCGTGGGGTGGCAAAAGTGACCCTTGGGCTCTGCTTCCAAGCATCTCACCTTCACCCTGAGAAGGATTTCAGATACTTTCACCCCAAAATCAGGTAAGGGTGATAACAGGATATAAAAGACTCACAGGTTCAGAGGGAGAACGTCCTTTGTCTCAAAAAGAAATGGCTCAGTGCTTAAACTCTCGGGATATAATAGGACCAATTGTATGCTTTTTTTTTTGAGACAAGTTTTTAGTGGGACCTTGGCTGTCCTGGAACTCTTTCTGTAGACCAGGTTGGCCTCGAACTCAGAGATCTGCCTGCCTCTGCCTCCTGAGTGCTAGTACAAAAGCATGTGCTATGACTGCCTGGCTTAGCCTATGTGATTTCTAAAATGCTGAAAGATAGATAGAGGTTCTGTTATCAGGCGTTTGTAGCGATGACCACATCCCTATGTAGGAATTAGCCATTTTGTGTCACAACTTCTTAAGCTTTTAAAAATAAAATTTGTGCAAAAAGTGCTTAACCCAAAAGGACAGATGAAAATACTTGGATTGTGGAGTCAGAGCCATGCTTGATCTTTCTTGGTTAGGCTTCCCCTCTTATTCCAAAGTCCACTACTGTGTCTGCTGCATAGAAACCACTTTGAACAGCTTCTCATGAAAGGTGGCATAGAGGGAACCAGGCTCTTGGAGAGCGGTTACTGAATTGAGATGTCTTCCACTGAACCCTTCCAACTTATTTTCTAGTAGCCCTGAATTTTGTGGCTATAGGCATCATGGAGCTCTGTGTAGCACATCACGGGCAATCTGAAACTTTCTTGCAAACACACAAAAGGCAAGGTCAAGCGCTCTATTCGGGTGCTCCAGGTTGCAGGGCAAATGAAATGCCTGAGAGCTCAGGGGACCCTTGCATCCACAGCTATGATGCGCATGGCACTGGGAATGGACATTGGAAGGAGAGCACACTCTACTGCTAAGGTTCTTATGTCATCTTCAGCAAAGCTACTTCTTTTGTAAGAGGAAAAAAAACCCACCCAGTTAATTAAACAGTTAAAAATATCAAGCCATTTCATCTGGCTGAATTGGGGCTACTTACAAATGCCTTTAGGTTCCTTCCCCTGACTCATCAGCTCAAACTCCTGCAAAGGGAACTGGTAACTTTCCATCCCAACTTCTTTATGAGGCCTTTCCCCTAGTGGGCATCGCCACAGGTCCTGCCCCAAACAGCAAAGCTCCCATTATACAAATCTATTGCTGCAGTGTCCAGAGCTTCTGCAGCATGAAACACTATAGGTGAAGAAAATGTAGGCATAGCAACTAGATTTTATATAATAATTTTAATTATAAAATTAAAAATTCCAATTAAAACATCTACTAATGAGTCAACTGTATTTTCAGACTTTTTCTTCTCTCTCTCTCTCTCTCTCTCTCTTTCTCTCTTAAGAAATCCACTTCACAAACAAATCAAGTAAAGTCTTCTCCAGAATATTTACAGGTTAAAGTCTTAAAGGTTACATCTACTGTAGTGAGAACTGATTTTTTTCTTCCCTTTTTTTAGTTCCTTTTTAAAGAAATTACTCGTTCTCTGTCACCTTTTAGCTTCTGCAGCATTAGTCCCTGGAAACAGTGGTGATGGGGCTGGCAAACCTTGTCCCCTTAACACACAGGGAAGTTACTGGGTGCCACTCAGACCAAAGCTCACAGAGTGAGTGGCTTTTATAGCTCAGCAACTCGCAGAGGTGCTTTCACGTATTTCTGGGGTTTTAATTTCCTTTTTTTAATGGCTGTGTGACATGATGTCATTTTGACTGGAAATAAAAAGAAATTCAGATATTAGAAAGGTAATATTTATATTCCATTGCCATTTAATGTCCAAACAAATATGTAGACTCCATGCCAAGTAATAAATAAAAGCTCATAGCAGAGGCAATGATAAAACTAGCACCTGGTTTCCCCAGCTTCCCTAGTGACTACTCTATATTTGAACTAAAGGAGTAACAGCCAAGCATTTCCCTTCCAGGCAGATCCATTCTGGCAGGAGACTTATTACCTATGTGTTAGGCAGAGCCTTTTTGTTCCTTAATAGCCCCATTTTTCCCTCAGTCACTAAATTAACAACCAGAGGTAAACAGTAAAACAGCAAGTTATCTTCGGGAAGCTATCTTCAAGAGTGACTCTAAAATATACTAATGGAATAAGAAAAAAAAAATATCAACCCGAAACCCAAAACAAGAACCACAAAGAGTGTAATTGAAGGGACTGGTCGCACTTCCAGCCATTTGGGTGTTTCATTACCTGCCTAGATGCTGGGGAAGTAAGTGCTACGCAAGGTCAGCTCATCTGTGGACCAGATACACCCTCTGAGATGCCTGAAAGCAAACCTCTTGCAAGTCAGTGCCTCTTTTGAGTAAAAAAAAGGTTTCCACAACCTGGTGGCCCTGCCCTGGCATCCAGGAAGGCTCAGAGGAGCTTCCAAAGTTGGCTCACTGGACTATGGAAAGAAGCAATTTCAAGCAGAAAGGTGTCAAGAGAGATAGACCCGATACTGAAAGAAATAATCAGTGGGGGGCAGGTGGGAGCAAAGGAAATCCTCCAAACTACCTTTGAACATACTCTGACTTATTTGTCGTGTGTGAACCTCCTTTGTGGTAATGACTTGGAGATACAAAATCCAAGCAAAAGAATTGAGTAATTGGTGGGGGGGGCAGTCATTTTTATATGGAATGGCACCAAGAGGACACGTGATGGAATGAATCCCTGAAGAAACAAAGCCAGAAACCCAGGAAAGTGGGAGAACTGGAGGTGACTGACCCCTGAGGATGTTACTGAAACGCAAAGAGCTTGTGTGTGTTTGGGAATTAACAACTCCTCAGGAAAGGGGAGGGATGGTGACTTGCTTCTATTTTTTCCAGATGAAATAGTTTTACTGCCTTTCTAAATCTACAAGCAACACATTCCCGTTCTGGAAAACTTCTTAAACCACAACAATAGGGAGAGCTTCATGACAAGCTCACCCAAAAGAAGCACTGCCCCTATCTTAGGATTATATATGCTTTCAGATACCATCTCAATGCTGTTTTTTTTATAAATATAGATTAAATGTACCACCCTCATTCTTTTTAATGGTTGTAGCATATAATTGTATATGAATGGGCATGATTTGTGTATCAAATGCCCTATAAATGATGATGTAGAGGGTTTTGTTCCCACAAAATGTTCATTGACTTAAGGAGAGCTGTAATGAACAACACTCAGCATAAATTCCTGGGTAAAAAGATGTGGGCCTCTCATATCCTTGTATGCATGTATTTCTTGATGAGCCTGTGATATATTTATACCAATTTATACTTTAGCAGGTAACTTCCAAAGGCATCTGCCAAAGAAGACTAACTTTTTAAGGTTTCCTATCCTAAACTCAATGTTTCTCTCAGCTCCAAGGGCCCCTGGAAACTTTGCAGAGATGTTCATGATTACAAATGTCCTGTACTGAGGTAGCATCTTGAATACAGCCTCAAGGGAAGGATCTTTTCCCAGGAAGAGCAGAGCACTCTCTGTCAAAGAGGATCCCATGAACTACTATAATCTCCCCTTGGCATAAAAGTTAAAAATCAGCAATCCCGTTCAAATGTGGGAAACTGAAGTATTCAGTTGTATGTTAGTCCAGGACACTTGTCAGGTGTTGTGCAGAGCTTGGCTTGGTGTTCTAATGCTGATAACCAACCTACAGCCCATAGAAAAGAAGTCTTATTCTCCAATCAACCTCCTTGCCCTTCATCCCTACCTTTGATCCCAGGAACCTTTACTCCCAGAATCCCAACTTCATCCAGATGAACCAGTCCTTCCTTAGTCTGATTTCTTTAAGTTTATCCCAATAGCAAACCCCCTCATAATCTTAAACTTGCCTCGATGTTCTTCAGAAAACCTTATTCTCAGCCTTACCAAATCCCCAGCTTCCTTTCTGTTGCTGTAGTAAAGAGCCCTGCAGAGAAAGTAGCATATGGTAGGAAAGGGTTTATTCAGTCCACAGTTCCAGGTCACAGTCCATCACTGTGGGGGAAATCAGGGCAGGAATTCAAAACATCACATTCACTCAGGAGCAGAGGGGGAAGAGGGAAGGGAGGGGGAGAGAGAGAGAGAGAGAGAGAGAGAGAGAGATGGATGCCCTGATAACTTGTTTGCTTGCTCTCAGCTAGCTTCCCTAACAGTTCTGGACCCAACCTAGGCCAACAATTCAGGGCAGTTCTCCCACCCCACCTCAGTTAAGCAATCAAGACAATCTGCCATACATTAACCTGATCTAGACAATTCCTCCATTGAGACTGCCTTCCTAGGTGACTGCAGGTTATATCAAGTCGGCAATTTAACTAAGCAACACACCCAGTTTTCCTTATAGACACAGCTGGTAAAGACCTTCAAAGGCATTTGCTTAAGAAAAAGAGGTACAGAATTACGATATGTTATCTGGTATGGTACATCAGGCTGATCTATTTCATACCACAACCCCTTGGAAGTTTCTAGAAGGTCCTTAGTGAGAAGCACGTCCTCACAGGCAGACCTCTATGTCTCCCTGGGGGGTCACACTCCATCGAGACCAGGAAGTGGGTGGAACCCATGACAACGAAGAGAGACCGTCCTATCCGTGCTATTCTCTAATTGTTACAATGCTGAGAAGAGAAGTCACCCTGCCATCAACTATGGTGGGCTGTGATCTGCTCGGCCTTCTAGGGGCCTTAATTTTGATTTCCAAATTTGATTCAAGTATAAAATTAAAATTAATTCCCTCCAGAAAACTGAAGCCAAATTGTCATAGTTTTATGAATCTATATCTCTCTTTATTTTTTTACCTTTCAATCTAATCTTTTTATTTTGGATTAGAAAAAAATCTGGATCATTTATGATTAAGTTTCAAAGACAGATTTGCTCCTTTAAGGGAAAAGAGAAGGCTGGTTTTCACTGTGTAATGGATGGCAGTGTTTAAGGATTGAAGGCCAGCATACTCCGTCTTTCTTTCTTAAGGATAAATCCATAATTCTCTCCTGGCGGATCTTCTGATATATCAAGAGTAATATTACCTCTATAATTGTTCTTCAGATTTCTTCCCAGAGAGTTTTGACAATAACTGTTATCAAGAGTGTAAAATCACCCAGCCTGTCTGATAAACATGTTTTCCTCTGTCCCCACCCCAGCGAGAGCTGTGACACCGGACTTTTATCATCCTGCGTGTGTTCGGAATGCGCTTAGGACAGCAATTGCCGGGAATAGGCAGGCGATAAACCGCATTGATTTAACACATCTTGTTTTCAATCATGCTTGGATTTTCTGAGCACGCGTTTTTCCTGTACTCGGGCTTGTAGCTTTTATCTGACGAGCTGATCCCTTTTCAAAGGAAAATGAAAAGGTCGCACAATAAGACACGGTTTACTGGAACTTGAACACGCACCAGGGAAAGTATTTTAGATAAATACTGTCAGACATAGTGGAGCTGAATTCCAACAGCACAATTGCTAAACAACAATATTTATTACTCTCCTAGAACAAGCCACCAGCAACGTGTGGCTCTCAGCAGGGGACAGCTCCAAGTCAGAGGCCAGCCTTCAGCTCCTTTCCAAGTAACCACGATCAACATTTGGGACTGAGTGCTTCTGCGAGAATGTTGATATCACAATTTTCTAGACAACTCACAAACCTGCTCCACTGTTTGTAGAGCCATTTCCTCAGAACCAGAAGTGAGATGGGGATGTCCCAGCGGAGGCTGGCAAACCATCAGAGTGGGGACAAAAGCAATCCTAGGAAAAGTGAGGGAAAGGGGACTCTAAAGAGCATGACTGACCCCCTGAAGAAGCAAGGAAGGGCTCATAACTTGGAGAAGGGAGATGATAAGTGATTGCTTGGGAACACTGAAGTGAAATTAAAGAGAATTTGTAATGTGGATGTCAGACAGAAGGCTGGCTACAAGGGCTGTGCAGAGGAGTCTAGAAGTTACTAGCCACCTCGTTATCAACTCAGATGTCACAAAGAGAGGAAGTATGTGAAGCCAGGCTGTTTCAGCGTCCACTCAGCCTGGGTGATTGCTGTCGCCAAGGGCCACCATCCTGAAAGAGTCACAGAGCTTCTTCTGCCTAAACATTACCTTGGACGCTTTTCTTTCAGCCTTGACATCCTTACAGTGCCTGCAGGCGGCGTTGTAACACAGCTCCTCAGAGCCTGACTGTTCCCAACACCATGGGCAGCTTAGCAATCCTTCCAAAGCTCCCATTAGCCAAAAGAAATGGCCATCCTAATCACTAAGTCCTTACATCTGACCGCTATGACCATTATGACCTAAACTTGGCAGTCATTTGAAACACACCAATGGAAATCCACAAAGGCATTGAAAAAAAAAACATAATAATAGCGTTTCTAATAATTTGCGTTTGATGCGGGCTTTCTGAAGCCAAATCTAAGTAGCCCAGACTAGCTTCAAACCTGGCATCCTCCAGTCTCAGTTGAAACTGTGTATTTGCCACCACTTTCAGCTTGGTACATGGACTTGGCCACAGGAACCAGTGAAAACCCAATGCTTGCAAAGTTAGAACAACCTCTCAAGGTATGCCATGCCGTCTAGGATTGAACTCTGAGTGTCCTTGTACTGGTGACTTGTGTGATGCCTAACAAACATCCTTTAAACCAAAAATGTCCTATAACATCCCTGTGAGGGCACAGGCACACTGTAGAATGTATGATTATGAGAAACACAGGTCCTTACAGAATCACACAACTGTAAACACTGACACGCTGCTAGGATTCAGGGCACTCACTGATGTGGGACCCATATTCTTTTTATTTTTCTTCTTTTCCTTCTTCCCCTATGATTATTATTTATTAGTAGCAACTGACATGAATCCTAAGTATTTATAGTATGGCAAGCATTTTTATGATTAATCTGTCTAACTTTCCCAACAACCTTGTAAAAGAGGCACCGCTATGCAGAGAAGGAAGTTAAGGATTAGAGGATTCAGGTATCCTCAAGGCACAGACATACGAATGAAAGGACAGAGACTGAAGCCCAGGCAGCCTTTCCTGTTTGGTAGAGCAGCCAAGTTAGGACAAACGAGGGCTTTCCAGAACATTCTTTAATAATCCTGGCCACTGATATCTTCCGAATAGTTTCTCCCTCTTCACTTACTCTCCCCCCTTGCCATTTCTTCCACTCTTTTTCTTTGCACACATGTCCCATGATGCCCGCGTCAGCAGACCTATCATATGAGCAGCAGCTGACACATAGCACAGTCTTCTCTTTGCCCAAAGTTTTCTGGAGTAAGATACAGCTAGATTGGAGCCCAGATGTCACGGCTGACCTTCTTTGTGTTCTTTGGGCCCTTCCTGTCTATAGTGTGAAAATGGGAGGTGGACGCTGTCAGGTATTTGATACATAATTCTCAATGGATGCTTCTTATTGCCGTGAATAAAATGCTTGTGATGGCCTAGGAAGAAAGAATAGAGTGGGCAATACAGGGTTAATTGTACGTATTTACATGCTCTTCCATTGCAATCTGCTCCAGAGATAAGAGAAACAGAAAGACACAAACAAGGTTTTGGAGCAATGTGGTAAATGTAACCACCTGAGGGTCCCAGATTCTGGTAGAGCCCTAGGTGTGATTTGCTTGTCCCGAAGGCTCAACCTTTCCCCTCTGTTATACTCTCTACCACCACTGGTTCTCAAACACTTCCCTAAAACACAGTTCCATCTGGACTAAGGCACAACTGTTCCGAATCTCAGAGGCTAGAGAGTCTCAGACGCAAAGAGCACTTACTTTTCTTGCAGAGGATCTGGGTTCAATTCTCAGCACCCATATCTTGACTCACATCCTTAACTGCAGTTACATGGTATCCACCATCTTTTCTGCCTTCACAAGCACTCAAACACAGATATGGCACGTGTGTGTGTGTGTGTGTGTGTGTAGACAAAACACAAATACACTGAAAATAAAAACAAATAAATCTTTAAATGAATATAGGTTGTGGGAATCAATAATGGAAAAATAAGTAGGAAACAGATTTCTTAGATGTGATAATTTCTGGACCTAGGGTGTTGTCTGATGGTTTGAATAAATGAACGAAAGTGCAGGTTTGCTCTAGGCTAGGCCCTGTGCAGAAGACAAAGAGAAAGAAAGCACAGGGCCATTCTGGTGTCCTAGGACTCCAAATGACTCTGGTGGAAGAGGCCATAACACACCCTGAAGGAATTCCTAATCCAGGGAGGCTGATGGCAATCAGCTGCCTAGAAACCCATAGAGCCACAGCAGAACCAATGTACTGATAGTCCACAGCACACAACAACAACAATACTAACTCTCTATGGTGGAGAGGAAACATTTAACAAAGAGAATGTCTTGAGCTGGATGTGAGAGAATGAATAGGAGTTTTCCCACAAAGAACAGGTGGGGAAAGTGGTCTAGGAAAAATGGACAGCATGTTCCAAAAGAGAGAGAGAGAGAGAGAAGTAAAGGGATGCATTCAAATAAAGATGCATTCAAATCGCATTTGAATTTGTTTGGGAAGAACATACCATACATGTTAATAGTGGAGTGCTAAAGGTTAACCCTATAGCAGAACTTAACCCCAAGTGTCTTGGCAGGGACTTTATTTGGTAGGCAACAGTAGTTATTTAAATTCTCTGTGTGTAGGGGGCAATGATATGATCTCTATTTCAAAAAGATAGTCATGAGAGTCAAAGGCGGGGTGGATTTTAAAGAAAGAACTTTTGCAGTACTCTAAATGGAAAACGAAATCCCAACAACGATGGTTTCTTAGGAAAGAGGTAGACTGATTGTAAAAATATTTTGGAGTAGAATTGACCTGACTTCAGCATGTGTTAGATAGAAAGGTGTAGAAAGGATGTGATACATAAAATAAAAACAAATCTTTAAATTGATATAAATTGTGAGAGCCAATAAGGGACCTGAATGGACAGATAGAAAACTATATATAACAGGCAAGAAGCCTTTAATCCTGTTTCAGAAGTGCTAGGTTTGAGATTCCATTTGTTGAAACTATTAGTAGACAGTAGGAAAAGAAACGGAAAAGTTCAGAAGACAAGATTACGGATGAAGGTGATGCTGTGGGTAACATCAAGTTAAAGATGATAGTGACACATTTGTATGAAAAGGGAGCCAAGGACCAAGAGCCTGGTGGGCAAGAAGGCTGGGTAGAGAAAGATCCCCAGACCAAACAAGACATAGGCAAGTCAGGATACCAGGACAGAATGATGATGTTGAAAGAAAATGAGGACCTGCAAGCCAAGGTGCTTGCATAGCTGGAGAAGCTGCACCATCCTCACATGGTTAATATGTCTGACCGGCACCATGTTAGAATGCTCAGGAATTACTTCACATGTAAGTCTCAGATTTTCTTTTGTCTCATTCAGCTGTTTCCAATGCAAAGATCTAAACATCTCCTATTCAACCAAAGCTTAACTTATAGAAGAGAAATGGAGAGCAGGCAGGAAGGAGAGGGACTTTGTCTAAGATCAGTCATCCCAGTCCTAAGGACAAGCAAGCACAGGACTACACCCTGTAAGATATACACTCTGGTGTCCACCCAAAACAGCTGTGGTGTTAAGTTTAAATTTACCTTTTATGTCACGTAAATTCTCACAGTATTATTGTATATGGGGGTAAAGACAGGGTATTCCTACCATTCTTGATTTTTTTCTCTTGCATGCTTGATTTATTCTTTTAAGAAATAGACAGAGCCAAGATGTCTACTTGAGACATCCTGGTAAGTTCTATTCACCTTACATTGGGACTTGTGATCCTTGATTTCATGAAGCATTCTTGCTACAGCATATTGACGTAATCAATGTATATGTAATCAGAATTTAATTGCCACATTGGATCTTAATATTGGTCCCTGGTGTCTGCTAATAAATAGGTGTTTAGTTAAGCAATTCACTTGTTTTGGAGTAATGGTTACTGTGTGGGCAATGGGTATGTGGCCACTTCCAAATAACCCCTCATGAGATTCTGGAAATCAATTTTGAAAAGCAAGCAATAAAGCACCACATAAAAAATAATGACATAATTACTTGTTGGTCAGGTTAAACCTACTGTGGCGATAAAAGACCAAAGGCAATACCAAGCATCATAAGCAGATTTGCTGTAAGTTTGACATCGATCTTGACCTACAGCAAACATGAAAGATTTGAACTCACACCTGAGCCAAGTAGGAAGCACAGAAGACCATTGGTGTCCTGCCTCTATTTAAAACCAAATGAATGACCTTATCCCATTAATGCCTGTATTAAGACTCAAAAGCCACAAAGGCTGGGACTATCACTAAATTCCTGATATGAAGACTCTCCTATTCTCATTAGAATTTAGACCCCAAAGAATGATGGTCCAGAAACTGCTTTGGAAATATCACAGTGTGGTTATAATTTGTTCTCTAAGATGTAAGAAAAAGAAGACGATGGGGCACGCTAATTGAGCATAAACTACACTATTTAGAAAGAGGTGAAGGAAGTTTGGGCTCCTCTTGGTCTGTGAGCAAGTGTTTTGTAATTCACAGTTAAAACCAACTAGCCCACACCTAAGCCTCGATCCTTTTTCGGGTCATCCCAGGCACTGAAGAGACTTTTCTGTGGATGGGAGGGTTTGGAGGCTGGACTGATCTAGCAAAATCTTTTAAGCAAAAACTTTAGGACAAAAGCTTTTAAAGATGGCATGGAACAGTTCATACTCAGGGGTATCACAATTGTTTATTTAAGTTGCTATGGTGCTTAGAGTGGCAGTTCAAGTCTCTCCTAAGCCCATGGAAGAGTTGGCAACGCACTGTGTAGCAAGGTGCCAATAGAGTGATGGTAGACCAGTTCTGACTAATGAAATTGAAGTTTCAATGATGCCAACTTGAAGCTCACTCAAATAGGAAATCTTGTATATTGAGGGCTAATTTGGAGTGGGTATGAACTTTCCAGGGGCCATATTTACCATCTATGAATAGACAGAACAAAATGTAAAGTTTGAAGACAGAACTTCATTCAGGTCACAGGTGTGATCAGAAGTCTCCATGGCCACACAAATCATTTCTACCCATAGCAATGACATCAATGTTTTCAGCCTTCATACATGCCATCTAGATAGGAATGGTAGTGCACACCTGTATTCCCAGCACTCTGGGAGAGGAGGCGGCAGGAAGCTCACCACAAGTTTGAGGCTAGCCTAGACTACATAGACACTTCCTGACCAGCTGGAGCTATATAAATAGATCCTGCCTAGAAGACTGAAAAAGAAAGGAAAGGAAGGAGGGGGGAGGGGGTAAAGGAAAGGAAGGGAGGAAGAAAGGGAGAGGGGAGAAAGGGGGAAGATTCAGTGTTAGAAAAAGATCTAGTTCCTCCTAAGGGTCCTCCCACCTCCTTGGGTCTCATTAGTATTAGAGATGGGAAATCCCCAGCAGAGGCTCTGCCTCTCTCTGTTGATGGTTGTAATGGACCTACTTAAATTGAGTAACAACTGGAAGCAAGGGGGAGTGAGTGACCTTCCTTTCTCGTTAATGTCTGTCTGTCTACCCCTATTGGAAGGTGGACAGCATATAGGAAATGAAAAGTACATATTTAGCTCTATCCGCGGGACTAACTTTGCCTGAGGCCAATGTGACAGACAGCCTTAAAGGTTTTTTTTTCAGAGGGCTGGGACATATCTGCCAGGACAGAGATCAGCCTGATAAACAGCTGACCTATTCCTAAGTGGAATTTTTTTTATGATTATCTTGGGACAATGGGTACTGTGACCCTTTAAGGACAAAATCAAACATACCCGATTGCTTCCTCCCCACACCCCCGAAAAAACTATCCAAACAACTTTTAGATACAGATGCATTCTTCTAAATCTCCCTCCAGAATTAACCACTTGATCTTGCTACAATCACACAGAGGGAAGCAAAGGCACAGCCATTCACTCAGGACTGTCACGCTACAGAAAGCCTTCTGCTTAGAGAAAACACAGCCATGCTTGGAGAACCCAAGTGCAAGATTGGACACCACCAGTTAACCTTCTGACCACAACCAAACTCTAAA
This sequence comes from Bramus lutescens, assembly GCA_001685075.1. Lineage (NCBI taxonomy): Eukaryota > Metazoa > Chordata > Mammalia > Rodentia > Cricetidae > Bramus > Bramus lutescens. Next base: position 19,333 of record LOEQ01000724.1, on the reverse strand, counting down.
AATGTTGGAGTCCAAGCGAACCTAGCTCTCCAAAGTCGGTTCTTCACACAAACCAAGTTTTAAATGAAAAAGACCATTTTTTGTTATATGCTTTGTTGTGATTTTTTTTTCCTTTAGTATCTTAAGAGGTAAGTGGATTGATTGGTTGTTGTTTTCAGTTTGGCCCATGCTAACGTAATCTGGGAAGAGGGACCTCAGTTTAGAAAATGACCACCATGGGGCTGGAGAGATGGCTCAGCGGTTAAGAGTGTTGCTTGCTCTTCTAGAGGTCCTGAGTTCAATTCCTGGCAACCACATGGTGGCTCACAACCATCTGTANAAGAAAGAAAGAAAGAAAGAAAGAAAGAAAGACAGAAAGAGAGAGAGAGAGAGAGAGAGAGAAAAGAAAAGAAAAGAAAAGAAAAGAAAATGACCACCAGATTGGCCCACAGGCAAGTCTGTGGAGCATCTTCTTGAGTATTGATTGATATGAAAGGGCTCGGACCACTGTAGGTGCTCCTACCTATTGGCAGGAAGTACTGCAGGTATAAGAAAGCAAACTGAGCAAGACAGTAAGTAGTATCCCTTCATGGCTTCTGCTTCAGTTCCTGCCTTGATCTCCTTTCCTCTCCTTCCCTGGTTCCCCCAGAGATGGACCCTGCTTGGGAAACAGAAGCCAAATAAGACCTTCCCTCTCCAGGTCCTTTGGTCATGGTCTTTATTACAGCAATAGAGGTCAAACTAGTACAGAAGCCTGCTTTACAGGCGCAATGACTGAGCACAAGCATGCTTGAGCTGTTCCCCTGCCAAAAGTGAGTCTCAGTCCTGACCTTCAGACACAGGCTATCTCCTACAGATGTTGACACTTTCTAAAACAGATGGCCCCACCACTCTGTGGAATGAATGCACCTACAAGGATGAACAGCAAAGGCTCCAGAGCCAGTCAGTATCCTGGAACAATCTCTGAAGTGTTCAAGTGGTTGGTTATTTTGGTTGGTTGGTTTTTGTTTTTTTAAAGCCTTAGCAATTTAACCCATGGCTCTGTACAAGACAGCGTTGGAACTCATTCTGTAGCCCAGGCTGGCTCTGTGGCTCTTCTGCCTTACCATCCTTGAGTCTCTATAATTACAGGCCTACATGACCAGGCCTGACTTTTACATTGTTCGTATCCATTGCCAACATGTCCTTTACAGTTTATTCTTTCCCACACTGCTGATATTAGAAACATCCCTGGCTTTACCTAAATCCTTACAGGGGAAATGGGCTAGGACTATATAGTAATCTCCTGCTACATACTGTCATTACTCTGTGCCAGAGACGGCATGCGCTGGAGTGAAAACTGTGGGTTCCAGGCTAGCTATGGCCAGTCTCTACTGCCATTATCACCATTTCTCTAGGTATAGATCCAAGAATGGCAGAGTGCAAATGGATCCTGGCTGTGTTGCATTAGAGTAAGACACAAATCATGATTCAAATGCGGGTAGCCTATCTCTAGTGCTCGCCTGCTAACCCCATTCCACTGGACTGCCCCTGCAGAAGAACGTAGTAATACTTTGGGGTAGATGATGTTGTCTTTCCATTTAGGACAACACAGAAGAAAGCAAACAAAAGATGCTTCAAACAAACATAGCTGGCTTCAATGAAAAAGACAGAAACCGGTATCTCCCTGTGCTAAATAAAGATTAGCATTTAGTAAGACACTTTGAAAAGGTGACTGAAGCACACACACAAAAATTTCTGTGAGGTGCCTGGTGACGTCATCCATAAAAAAAGATGAGGAATGTCACACACTCCTTCATTATCACCTTCCAGCTTCTTTTATCTCACCTGGCAAGTTCTCCTTCACCAGAGTTATTTGAAAATTATATGGGATCAAGGGAGACCCAGGAAACAGGGGTGGAATTCTGATATGCTTTCTTCATTAACTGCTCGTGGCCCAGAATTGAGGATAAAGCTGCCCTTCCTGGGGAGTCTTTAAGTGAAAAACTCATTTTAATTGAATGCACATATCAGTTAGCTATCTTCCGGATTCACCAACCATTAATGTCCCATTTGCACCGGAGTGCCTTCTCTTCTCAATGGCTGGTGTAAGAGCAATGCTCTCTGGGCTGTGCTTAGAAAGGAAGATTCATCAGGAACGTGGACCGAATAGGAGAGGGAAGTGGGCATATTAAGCCCACGTCTTTCCCAACCAAACTAGCACTGTGGGGCCAAGCAACAGCAAATGCAGCAAATACTGCTGTCCTTGCAAAATTGGCATCCTCCCCCCACAGCTGGGAGGCACCTGGCAGGGGAATCACAAATAAGGCCATCCTGCCAGTTAATCCAGCTTCCAGAGGTGCCCTCTGAGGAAAAGACCAGGCTTGCAAAAAGAGCCTTGTGGATGTGAAAGGCTGACAAGAATGGGGGATGGGGTGGAGTGTGGGGGGAGGGGACACAAAGTGCAGAGTTCTCTCCTGAAATATCTCCCTGTTCTGAGGTCTCACTTTCCATTCTCTCTCCAGGACAGAAGGACCTAAGAGGGAATCTGAGATGTCCACCCAGAGGAATGCTGTCAATTCCTGCCCATTACATGGCCAGTGTCTGTGGAAGACGGCCTAGCTTAGCTGCTGGAAGCAGAAATATGCTAGCTGAAGCTCTCCCTGAGCACACGGCCTCTGAAAGTCAGGAGGGTGTGTTGTTCGGCATCTCAGATGACGCAGACATCATGTATGATTAGACCGTGTAAAGGACAAGTGTGTGTAAGCGCTTACACGTGACGCTAAGTGGCTCCCGTTGAAACTTTTTAAACGTTGTCACAGAGTATTAGCAAACCCAGGGAGGATGAACGCCTAACTCTTCAGATAGCCTGACTTGTTGGAAATAAACTCAGGATCTTACTGTGTTCCCCTTAGCCAAAACTTTAAATCCAAAAAGTCTCTAACTTCAGAAACACAAGAGGAGAGTCCTGTTCACTACAAGCCTCACCTTGAAACATCAACGATGAACGATCCAGACCAGGTCACTGAAACACCAGACTGACCACTCATTTAGGAAGCGGTGGTGAAATGGGACTCCAGTGAACCCACTTGCAGGGCCTTAGTGGTGACCTGAATCAATAAGCTGTCACGGAGTTTAGGATTGGGGGAAACAAATAATAATCACAGGAGGAACTTAGCTGAAGACCAGGGCTTATGAGTTCCCTTTATGTGGGAGAAATATGTTCTTAGCTGTGGAAGCTTGGGAATGCCAATTCTCTGAATTTCACTAGCCCGCTGGAATATTCTGAGCTGGGCAAGGGAAACGAACTCCCCCATGTTTGTGCTAAAGGAGCAGCCATAGATATGTTCCAATTTGAGAATTAAATTATCTTTCCTCATGATGGCACCACTATGACACTTTATAGAGAGCTTCCTTTATTGTCAGCAATATGGGACAGTGGATTTTATTTCCCTTTGGACAATGAGATTGTGGTTAGCATAACATCAGTGAATCTAACATCAATCTGCTGTCAAAAATTCGTTTTATGAAGGCCAGAGAGAGGTTGAGTCAAAAGCAGCCACGCAGAGGGGTAGATATATAAACACTGGACGAGAAACTGAAATCAATTCGGCACACAGCAGAAGCCAACACGTCGTTGGCATCCATAAGCACCTGCCATTTTAATATTCAAACAATAGGATATTTACTGAAACAGCAGATCAATTCTTAAAGGAGAGCTATTCCCCGTGGAGTTTATTTGTGGTCCTCTGTCCAACATCCATTAGACAGGGTCCCTGTCTTTAGAAGAGTGGGTTCAAATAAATGGTAAGAGAGGAAATAGATTCTATTCTCTCTGTTTACTTTATTACTATTGATTTCTGAATTCCCTCCAATCTATTTCCTAACTGGGCAGATAATATACATTAAGTACGAAAAGTAATTATCTAAAATGAACCCAGTTTGCAGTTGTGTGATAAAAAAAAAGAGGGGACACTGATAGATTAAACAATTATACATTAACAAGTATGGCCAATTGTATTAATATAAATACCAGAGACTTAGTGTGCTCACTTTATGGCTGGATATAATTTTGTAGGCTAATTGTGAGTCCTTGTATATACTTGGGCATATTTTATTTCCACTATTCTATACTTTATGGCATTATTTTATAGTGTAACTACTACAATAGTAGAAAATAACATCATTTCAAATATGTTTTTTCAAAGAAATCTACCTCCCTCAAAAGAAAAAGCATCATTTAGGAAAAAATTAAAATGTCCAAATGCTTTAGAACAATTTTGTTGTGAGAAATTCCACTGGTTTCTAAAGCATCAAGTTAGAAAAGCGAGCACACAGCACAGCTTTATAGAGTTATAAGGGCTTAAACAGTCAGCAGTACCAAGGGGGTGAACGCAGTAAGTCCACACTGTGGCAGATTGTCCACCCTTTCAATGCAATGCTTATGGGGAAGTCTCAGTGTGAAAGGAAAGGTGTATTAGGGTATATGAAATAAAGCAGGGTGTGAAACCGTATGTGTAAACAGATGCAAAAGTACAGTCACAGGCAGGAGGAAATGTGTGCCTGTGTTTGTTAGACAGAAAAATAATCATGAAGTCTAGGGAGATGTTACTAGTTGTTATTGCTGAGTGAGAGGTAGGTACTGGGTGATCTTAACATTTTATCCTCTCAGGCCTTTTTCTACGTTTTCTAAAATTAGCATATGCTGTTTTTTGAATGACTGGTGCTTTAAAATATCAATGATTGTTATTTCCTTGAACAAGTTAAGCAGATGGATTACTTAGATCCACAGATCTACTAAACGGCTTTTCTTTTTCCTTTTTCTATTTCTCTCTCTCTCTCTCTCTCTCATTCTCTCTCTCTCTCTTTGTGATTTTTTTTTTCGAGACAAGGTTTCTCTGTAGCCTTAGAGCCTGTCCTGGAACTACCTCTTGTAGACCAGGCTGGCCTTGAACTCACAGAGATCCACCTGCCTCTGCCCCCCAACTCTGCTTGCCCCAGGCTTCTGATAACCTAGGGACATTATCCACCAAGGATTCCTGGATCAGAGCTATTGTGAGAACTGCCAAGGAGAATTTCTTGCACAACCCTGCCACAGGCCCAATGGCAGATACGCAGGGTGACCTCCCTTTCAAAGGTGCTACGTGGTTATGTAAATCTTGAAGAAGTTGGAAATAATACAGTTCTTTAGTTTTGAGGGTAGATTCTAGAGTCACAGGGGCAGACAGTGGCTCCCACGCTCACTATTTGAATACTTGGTAAATGATTCAATCCTTCTTGCCTCAGTTTCCCTATCTATGACGTCAGGGAAGTACTTACCTCAGAGCGGTGGGTGTTCGGTTTAACGCTTCAGCATTCATAAACAGAACAGCACAACACATTAAGTACTGAAACTGCTAAACGAATGAGATAAATCTGACTGTGCTGGTCAGAAGAAGTTACAATGGAGAAGTGAATATGGCCAGAATCTATGTTAAACTGTTGATCTTGTCTAAGTGCTTAGATAAGCTTTTCTGCAGCCCAGCTGCAACTTGCTGTTGAGCCTTAGTGGATACTTGGGACTCCAGGCACCTGCTAAGGCTCTGCCCATCCATCCCATTGCTCCGTAATGATGACAGTCACATTGAGATTCAGAGATAGTAGCATTGAAGCATAGCTGCAAAGTGTGAGTGTTATTCACGGCTTTATATTTAGTACTCTCTATTTAGATTCTCACAGAGACAGGAAACCAAATAGGTACTCAATAAATTGTTCCTCAGTGGGAAAAGAAAACCAATGAATGACTTTATCACAGCTGTATTAAGTGTCCTACTTCTGGTCCTAGTACCGCAAAGGGGCCATAGTTGGAGAATTTTTCCTTGTTATTAAGCACTAAGCTTGACTCAAGTATATCCTAACACTCCAGAGGCAGAGGCAGGAGGATCTCTGTGAATTAGAGGACAGCCTGGTTTACATAACAAGTTCCAGGCCAGCCAGGGAGACTCTGTCTCAAAACAAGCAAACAACAACAACCACAACAAAAACTAGAGGTGAAACATTAACTCTTTCAGACTCAAAAGTTGTACTTTTGTGAGGTGGAAACCGTGAGGTGCCCATATCAAAAGGGCAGTCGAATGTAAACATTTTTCCCTCCAAGAAGAATTCGAACCCCATCTCAGACATTGGGTGTCTTCTAGAGCTTTTCCTAGGAACAGCTGGGAGGAAGAGAGCCCTGAACTCAGGATTTAAAACAGCAGGGGCAGCAACAGCAACCAGAAACAGGCAGTTCATGTAGCTGGTTCTGTGGTTTCCACGGCCAGGTAGAGCGTGACAGGAACGTTACAGTAACTGACAGCAAGTGCAGAACTTGCTGTGGAAACGGTCTATAATGGTAAATGTCACTGTAACAAAAGTCATTACTGGATGACAAGGAAAACAATTGTTGGGACCCTGCCTCCTTGTGTTGTATTTTGGACTACCCCTTCACACACTATGTCTTTGAATGTATAGTGTAACTTGTAGCATTTTGTGGAGGTCTTGGCTCCAAAGCCTGGGAGTTTGGGGAGAGGGTGAAGAAAGAGAAGCCAGTGTCCCACGGTTATAAAACCATGATAGGTTCTCCATGTCACTTTCCTCAAATGTGCTCAGCCTACGCAGATAATTATAGATGACCAGACTGCAAGTGCTTTATTGCTTCTCTTTTTCCCCATAAATTTTAATTTTGGAAAGTTAAAAGTGAAAAAAAAGTGGTTTCAATTTCCTACAAATTGAACACAATTTGGTTTTAACAAGAAAATAGAAAGAAAGGGTATGTTCTTTAAAGTGAATTAGGAATGAGAGCTTGTTGCACTTGCTCATTGCTGTGAGAAAAAATAAAGCACAAAACTGAGGAACGAGGCCTCTCAAAAACGGGCATCATGAATCATGGCAGAGAGACATAAAGTCTTCTTATTCCTTAAACATCCAAACAGGGTCTAAAGCAATCTAACAGCATAATAACGCCGTTGAGCTATTCCTTGTGACTATAGTCAAAGAAGCAAACTTTAGAAGGACCAGAAAGAAACAGGAAGGGCAAAAGAAGCAGGAGTAGACGTTGACAGCCCTCATACATACAGAGCAGGAAGTGTCTTTATAAGAAAAAGGCTGTGTGATAGCATGAGTTCTCCATCATACTCTTTCCAACCGTACCGCCGACAACAAAAGATTAAAAACAATTAACACTGAAATTATCTAAACACGCAGCTAGAAACAGAATGAAGTAAAAGAATTGCCATCTATACATATTTGTATATATCCAAATATATATGTACATGTGTGTGTGTGTGTTTGTGTGTATGTGTGTGTGTGTGTATTTTAGTCTAAAGACATTGTAGCCTTCTGCTGAGACCTAGCTGTCATCTTGGTGTTAGAACTTTTTTCCAAGATAGTCATCTGCGTTAACTAGCCTGTCAAAGACAGGAAACCCACAAAGTGTCTCCACCACACCAAACTCAGTGGCTGGAAAGCAAACTATGAAATCAGTCACCCAGGTGTTACTCTTGTGTGCCAAACCTTGGATTGGCTATTGTCTCTTCTTAGTTTGACCTCTGCCTTGGTAGCAGTCCACTCCATATTTGGCAAAGGATATTATGCAAGTAATAAACTATGTCATCAAAATTCTTTTTCTTTAGTGATCAAATTTGGTTACTTAATTGTACTTCCAAGATTTCTCCAGTTTCTGCTTCTACAAATGTTTGCTCCTTGGCATGCTCTAAGAATTCTTTCAAAAGTTAACATTTGTAGTTGGGGGAAAAAGAATCTCATTACTGTATGCTTTCATTTCTGATCGAAAATAGTAATTCCCCAGTATTTTTTTTTTCTAATCAGGGTTAAAGTTGCAAGCAGAGCATACCTCTGACAATCAGAACACTGAGTTCTGGCTTTCAGAGTTCCGGCTATAAACTCAGACTTGGCAACCCTAACCTATTACTCATTGGCTAATAATCCCATTAGTCAAAACTGCTAACTCCTAGTCAAGTGCATATTTTGCATATTACTACATGAAACTCTAGCAGGAATTCCACGTCCCAAATGTCTTTTGAAGGCACAGGAATTAAAAAGAGGCAATTTCCCTCTGTTGAAACAGAACAGCAAAGCTGACTCTCCCCATGCAAATGTCAGTGAATCTGTGGTGTTGCTGAGAGACCATGCCCTCCCTCCCATAGCCTCGTTAGTCACCCTTTCAGGTGGTGACTTTCACTGAGCCCTGAACTGGCTGACTACAGCAGTCACCTGTATTTTGAAAGGGATGCAGGCTGGTTGCCGTGATGTCGAAATAGAAGAGGAAGGCTTCCTTGCAAAACCTTCAGGAACATCAAGCATCTGAGAATGTCTACACAGCAGACTGGGAAGTCTGAGTACTCTTTCTCTTTTCGTTCAATATCTTCTTTCAAAACGTGTTCCCCAGAAGCCCTGTAATATGCCACCCACTTCCACTAGGCTTATTTCTGAACCCTGATTTCGGATCAGAAATGTCAGCCCTACCTGCCAAGGAGCCTGAAATATTTGACTCGCTGCTCTAGGCACCATATTTCTCTCTACTGAAACACACTGTGTGGATGGCACTGGATGAAGGAAGATGCCGCCATTGATTTCAGGGCATGGGATTTCAACTGCAAATATTCTTTCTTACTCAAAATCGAAGCCAATGTTCAAGGGTTCCCATCTAAGAGGAACAGAATTGAAAATACCCCAAGTGTCCTGAAACCTCACAGGGGGATTAGGAGGCAAGGGATAGAGGACTAGAACAAAACACCGAGTTTGGGATTATAGCCTGTGGCTTCTGGGATCCCGAAGAACAGACTTTGACAAAGAGGTAATGATAAGAGTAAATGAGTGAATGGCATTGAGTTTTTCCTCATAATTTCTTATAGTATGCAATTTTTACATGAACAAATGTCATATTGGTTTTGTGGAGGTAGAAAGCCTGACTAGCCCATTTAAAGAAGACGGAGCTCAATAATTAAGGAGAAAGCAGAAAAATGGGAATCGACTCAATCCTGTCTACCCTCAACTTTCAACCTGTAGGGTAAGCAGCCTTCTGTTTGTCTGGTTCCCCATCCTCTTAGGATGGGCTGTCTAACTCCAGGCATCTACACAGCTGTGTACCCCCAGAGTGCCATGTCTCTGTGTTACCTTTACTGTCCCTCACACTGAGTGCCATGCTTGGCACATAGTTGGCATTCAATAAAACACGCAGAGTGAAACTCAAGACAGCAACAGACTTGGTTATATTTTTCAATGTTCAGTTCATTGGCAACCACTGTTGGGATCAGTCAACTGAATATCTAAAAGCAAAGAGAAGGGTGGGGCTCACAGAGCATTTGGAAATATCCGATGGACTGAAATACCTATAGACTTTCTTTCTTAAGTACCGAGATCTGTATAAGGGACCTGGTTTGGTGCTAGGGAAGAAACAGGTCAGACAGCTGTGTAGGCAGATGATGGGGTGGGGCTTTGTGGAAGATGGTGGGGGAGGACCGATGAGCATGTTTGGCACTCAGTCCATCAGCAGAAGTGAACCCTAGAACCCAGGTACTTAAATCAGGGCTTAGTGACAGATCACAAAAACTCTACATAAAACAATGTGGATAAGTATCTGGAAGGTTTCCTACTGACAGAAGCAAAGTGTGAAAATCAGATAGTCCTGTAAGTTTCAGCTTTGGATGAACATCTGTTGCGCTTCAGTTTATAGAGCTCAGGAACCTGCTGCAAGAGGCTTTGGAGTGAGCCCCATGTCCTCAAATACCTCTAGGATGCTGGGTTCTCAAGTGTGCACACTATCCACGCTCCCTTAAGCCTCCCAAATTCAGTCCCTCCTTCTGACTGCTTCTTTCCCTACAGCCAAATCTCAACCGCAGCTCAGCTTTCCCAGCCTCTGCAGGGGGAGGACTTGGCCTGCTTTCTGACCAAGTGTGATATGTTTTGTTCTGTTTATGAGATAGGCTCCAGAGCCCTTCCCAGGGTAATCAGTCATCTGGACTATGACCCCAAGCAAAACCAGATGAAGCTGGGAGATTTTAGGTCAATGGATTAGTTTTGGAAACTCACTGAATCCAGATGAGACAAATTAGTCTTGATTCGGTTTTAATTTTTCCCCTTTATTGAATGACTTATTCATTCTTCAGGAATAACTTGAAATATTATACTTGAATTTGTTCCCAATTAAAAATAATCTCTTGGAGTAAAAAAATGTAATGATTTTCTACTTCTTTTTTTTTATTCAAACATCCATCAATCTGCCTCTTCAACATCCATTACGAGGCTTTTTTAGTCTTTTCCAGACATGTACCCATCATGCAAATTCCATCTTTCCGGCTGTGTCTTCTCTATCCCTCAATAAAGGTTTGGTAAATAAAGACATTGATGAATAAATGAATGAATGAATTAAATGATAAGACTGGCTTACCCAGGAGAATCAGGGTATTGCCAACTATATGCTTGTGAAACTTAGGAAATCCTGCCACATACTTTAAATATGGGCACGAATTCCTAGGGACTTGAAGTGGAAACATCAGATATAAAACACAGTGTTGCTTCCCTCAAAAGCACATGACTCATAGCCAAGATGCAGAGAAGGGAAACTAGACCCTTTCCTGATACCCTGCTCCCCTTCCTGGCCTCGTTCCCCCCTATGTAAGTTGGTCTAAAGTTTGGAATGGAATAGAGTTTAGCTTGCCTGGACCCAGATGTCAGTGATACAGTACAGATGGCAAGACCACACATCATCTGTTCACCAATTTTGGAAGCAGGAAGGGGCTTTGGTGGCTTCCAGGGCTACTGGAAGCATGTGGTATAAACATGCAGCCCATACTGACAACGGAAAAGTGAGATGGATCCTGGGTACTTTATCATTAGCAATACAACATCACCTTGCTGCTCTTTGGGCCTTTCCTTAATTTCTCCTTTCAGTTAGTGCATGGGAATACCTATCTACTGAGTCAAACCAGCTTACAACTCTCTCATTGTACGAGTCATGGAAAATGTCTGGGATGAGTTGACCAACAAAGTTTAGACTACGTCTGTGCAGGAAGGGACTGTGCCCACCATGTACCACCACCATCACCAGTCAATTAATATGTAGAGGGTGATTAAGCTACATTGAATGAATGAATGGCTAAGGCATAGACAACATTTCTGCTACCATTGTGTGTTATTAATGATGACCATACTATGTTCTCGAAAGCCACAATGCTAAGCAGGCCAGCTGGCCTGTGCACAGATCCTGGTTCTGTCTGCTCCTAATTCTATAAGAATTCTATAATTCTTAAACAAACTCAGGCCTTCTCATTGATTCTGTTCCCTCATTTTTAAGGTGGATGCAGCAGCCCTTGTCCCTCGGTGTCTTGAGAGCAGATGTTTGAGGATATGCATCTGGCAATATGTGGCACAAAGGAAATGCCTTGAAAGCCTTAGCAGTAATAATTGTCTCATTCATTAGTGAGTATTCGTACATTGCTGACTTTACGGTTCTGTGCATACACTAAGTCAGGCATTGTAAAATCCATAGAAGAAATATGTTGATGAATCAAACAGAAAGGATACTGCTAGGGACCCACTAGGAGCGAGAATGATATAAAACCCCTTAAAAATGAGGCTGCCATTTCTTAAGCCCTGAAATGCGCATTGCCTATATTATGTTAAGTTCTTTTGTTAGCAAATATTCTCACTAACTCTTGGAGAATATTTTATGAGCACACAATATCCTTCTCCTTACTTCCCCTGTCCCTCCCAACTTCATGTCCTCTTTTTTTTTTAAATAACATACTCAGTCAAGTTAGTGCTGCATAAATGAATGAGCATGGATAGTGGGGCCATCCATTGGAGAATGGCGAAGTATGAGGTACAAACAAACAAATGAACAAAAGTGATTCCTGCCTCCCTTTCCCCTCGCAGCTATTCATCTGTACTGCTATCTACTCCTAGCACCTATTCAATAGATGCAGTGAATGACTGGAGAGAATACACCTGCTTCTTCCATTGTCTAGACAAGAAAGTAGAACTTAAAAGGTCAACTCACCTATGCAGGAGCAGAGAGCATAGACTGGCTCTCACCCATTTGTTTATTCAGTGTCTATCTAGTGCAAGGCTCTGGGCTGAATATACCCCAGGAAATTACGGCGACATCCCCCAAGTTTACTTTTCAATAACCAGCCTGTCTCGAATTAAAAGCATCCCACCACAGACAAGGCTTCTGATATATTAACTATGATATGACATTTGTCTTCATGAATTTGGGGCAACAAAGGGAGACATCCAACAGGATGGTCAAAGGTTCATGTTGACAGTCTGTTTGCCAGGAAGGGAGAAAAACCGTATTGTAAAACAATTCACATGTATTTGCCATGCACAAAGCACCAATAGTTTAAAAAATGAGCTATTAGAAAAGCAATCTTAATGTTCTTTTTAATTCAGGCACTACGGGAGCTAAGCAACCATTGTTGCAATTAATTGCTTTCTTGTTGCTTGCCACTTTGCTTTCATTTTAAGAAATGAAAAAAGATAGAAGCAAATTATACAATATATATTTACTCAAGCTGAGATGCCTTGACACCAGTTATTGTATTTGAACTTGCCAAACATCACGCCTGGTTATTCCTTTAAGACCCAAATTCCTCTACTTCCCAGTGGACTCAGCAGCCTCCCTGCAGTGCTACAGTCAAGAGCCATGACTCAAACAAGACTGTGGAGCTGGAAGAGGCTGAAATAATATGTCGTCACTCCCATATTTATCGCCACTTTTCCTGAATCATCCGACTTGGTAATGATGATTTCTCTCCGTTCTCCACACTGTTTGGCAATGACATGTTTTGTGAATACCTAAGGATGCTTATAAATATTCTCTTGCCTTGCAGCCGATAAATCATTAAAATTAAAAGACAAAGTTAAAATGACTTCTGCACTTCACCAACGCCTCTGCTAAATGTACCATACATCACATGATTTCAATATCCACAGTTTAGGACTCAGTGAGGACTCTCAATCTTACTATGTGGATAAGGAAGCGGGGAGTGTTTTGTACTTCATTGAGCGCTATTTGGCGAGTTAGCCCTGATGGTAAGATGTCTTATTCTCTCTGCTCTTCCATCCCTCCCTTTCCATCTACCCTTATTGACACCAGGCACCACCCTCTACTTCTTTGGACTTTAGGTCTTTTTCTCCACCTTTCGGAGTTAGAAATAGAGAAACAAATATTGTAGAAACAGTTTCGAGGATCTGGCACAATGACATGGATCGATGCTTATTGAAATTTTAGGAAGCTTGCTCTGCAGAGAACATAGTCAGATGGTGGGGCTCATGTTTCTAAATAATGATGGTAGAGCAGCTGGGGGATGGGACAAGAGGAATGAGGCTGCTGGGTAAATGGCATCATCGCTTCAGCACTAGGGAAGAGTCCCTGCAGGCTTGGAAACAAGCGCTTGTTTACCTGGGCCATGAGATATCAGCTCAAAGTTTCATGCAAATGTCTCCTGCACTAGTTCTAATGTGCATCAGACTATTTCGAGGAGTCTGCCTCCCAGTGTGCCCAGAACCAGATCCACACCTCTGGACTCCAGATGACCTTCCCAAGCTGACTGTTTCCTTCTCTGCTCTTATCCCAGGTCTTCCCTTTCTTTCCTTTCTAGAACATGGATGGGTCGAGGTCAGGAATCTCCCCTTGCAGGGTATCTAGATGACTGTAAGACATGAAAATCACTCTGAAGCTTTGTATTCAGTTGGAAATTGAATGTTATTACACACTCTCCCTGCACAAGAGCAATCAGGAATGGGAGACCCAAACACTGCTCCTTCCTTAACACTCCATGTAAGGTGATCCTATGCTCTAGAAAGAACTTGAAATTCTTGAATTAGAGAATGTAGTTTGCCTCTTGGAGGGGTTACTGTCAAGACAGTACATTGCCAGGTTGATTTGCCTCTCAAGGCTTTAAAAAAAAAGACAAATAAATTTAGAGGTGTATGGTTTCTGCAGACCACAAATTCACAATGGATGAATACGAACACATACATAAAAACTTTCTCAGAAATAATCTCCCAGCTAGTTCAAAAAGATGTGTCTTCAAACATAAAACAATAACCCATTGAATCAAATGGTGACACTTTTCATGGCCCAGGGCAGCATACATGCATTGTTTCCAGTTTAGCAACTTAACAAGAAATACATTTGATGCGGGTTTCCTTCGTAGAGACAAGAATTCCTTCCAAGCACGGAACTCCATTATATCAGGTGCAGCTCTCCTTGGGCCCCGAATGAACTCTTGCAGCCTAGAAGCTGTCATTAGCTGCTCGAGGCAAGTAAGAGTTTATAAGCCCAGATCCCATGTGTTAAGACCAGGCACGGTGGCTTTAAGGCCCTATAGATTTCTGAGCTATTTATTTATTTATTTATTATTACTGTGGGCCCCACTCTCCCAGCCACAACAATTCTAGCTCTGCAGGACCCGTGTAACAAGGCGATGGTATCTGAGAAATAATGAGCGAAGGAATGCTGTTCTTTCTTTCCCTGCAATCTCAGGTGCGATCTGAGACCGTAAAGGACTGGATCAATACTGCCAGCAGCAAGTCGCTCGATACCCCCTGAATTATTGCTTCATTTTTCTTCTTATTATAGATGAGTTGTGTTATTATTTTCCCCAAATCAATATTTTACAACCTTTTTTATCCGTTTCTCCATAAATTTTGCGATTACTTTAAACTGGGAATTCCGGTACACTAAATAAGATGCAATATCTGAGAGGAACAGAATGTCCTGACATGGGTTTTTTTGTTTGTTTGGTTTTGGTTTTGTGTTACACTTTTAGGCACAAGGCCTTGTGTAAAGGCACGTCATAATCAATAGCCAAAGCAGGGAGGAGGGTAGATTTCACAGAGAAAAGTTTAACATAACCCTGGGCTTGCAAAACAGAAGTGCACATCCGTCCTATAAAACAGCAGCCAGCCAGACAGCACACGGCTGAAAACAACACAAAGGGAGGCAGAGTGACCAGCACTTTGCATCTGAGATTTCACTCCTAATGCTTTTTTTGTCCCCTCCAGTTACTGGGCCAATGCAACCCCTTTAAATCACTTCTCACAAAGGAGGTCCCTCTGCGCACCTTGGAGAGATTTAATTGGCTCCTATAGTTAAGTGTTTAACCATCAGCAAATCAAGTCAGATAAGCTCATATCCTAGTCTGCTGTTGGGTTGCTCCGAAGTTGATTATTAAGACGTGAACACCCACCGTGTCTAAAGAGATGGGAACTGAAAAAAACGGGAACTGTGCTCCACTCCATGACTTCCGGGATGATGATGGGATGCTATGCTTTCTATGTTATTTGGCAGAGGAAGCTCAGTGGTAACTAAATAATCATTATGGTGCAGCCAGTGGCCATTACATGGTAATTCACAATAACTTTATAATAAGCACTGTACTTTTCGTTATATCCATCTGAAGATGAGGCAGAATCATAGGCTTTCATTTCTTTTTAATGCCACCCAAAATCAGAATAAAGTAAGATCATTGTAAATGCAGAAGGCTCAGGAACATGGTACTAGTGAGTTAAACAGCAGATTCCATTAAAGAGATGCTTAAATCCATTATATATAATTAGCCATGACATCCCGGAATCCACAAACAGTCGTTCTAATAAACTCATTAAGAAAATTTTGGTGGATTCTTTAGAAAATGGGAGACTCATATATTATAGGCTGTTATATTAAAGCTTTATAATTTTATACGGGCTCTTCTCTTTTTATGTAAAAGCCTTTGGAACTTTATAAGAACAGTTCTGCTTAAATCAATGAGTCTTAAACAACAATGTGCTTCTTGTAACATGTATTTAATAATGCAATAAACTATTCTGAGTGGTATAGAAGAAAATGACAAGGGCTTCGTTCTGATTGGCTGAGAAATCTTGGGCTATAGGGCCTCATTTTCTTATAGCATCGCGGGGTGCACATTTACACTCAAATCTCCATTTCCATGCATATTATTTAATTTAGGCAATTATGAAGTCCTAAAAGCACGTTCATTACCACTTGAACTCTAGAAGGCTTCCTACTATGAATGCATCATATGTAAGTGTAGGAAGGAGGCATTCTCAGAAGAAAGCAGCAGCAACAACTTTAATTGAATACTTATATTAGTGAATTAAATTAGGTCTGTTTTAAAATGAGCTACCCTTAATTAGCTGCTGTTGGGAAATTGTAATGAATATATTTTACATTTTACTCATTACACTGAGCATCAGTGGACAACTGGCCATTATTTTTACTTTTGCCAACAACTGAAGGCCTTTTTTAGGAATTTCCTCAAATAATATTTTCTTTAATTTGAATTCTATTAGCAAGCCTCTAATAAAGTTTAAATCAGAAATCTCTTGGATAACCTTGGTTATTGGTTTGTTTGTTTTAACGCATTGGGGTATGCCAGTGAAAGAGCAATGACACCCCCACTTCTAACAGCAGCAAACCCAGCTGAAACACGATGCCCCCCCTTCGTGATCAGCCTGTCAGCTGGCTGCCTGGACATCCAGAAGTAATAAGAACAAGCCACTGAGCTCACACACATGGGAATCTCTTCCAGGGATGTTTATGTCTTGGGTCTGATTATTGTCATCCTCAAATATTTTTCTTATAGCCCCTGATGACTTGGTCTCCAGGTCCATGAAGATCACTAAATACAGCAAAGGGTATGTGACTTCTTATCTAGTCAGTTACAATTAAGAGATACAGAGTTCACAGCAAGATGGAGGGTCCCTGGAGGTCCTGGTTCAATAGGAATATCCCTAGTCTGTGCGGGCATTTGATTAGGAAAGCATAGCAGGATGGAAAGCTCAGGTAGAGCCCTCAGGACCCTCTCTGATTAGGATTTGAGAAAATGGCCCTTCAGTCCCAGTGAGATTTCCCAGCAGAGTATATGGGGCCAGACATCTACAAAGTCAGGGTAAAGGAAACACCCTTGGCCCATGTGGCCGGGTTTCACCTACAGTGAAAATGGCACTTGGCCCTTCCACAGAATTTGGTTTACCAAAGGATGAAGAAAAGCTCCCCTTTCTTTGTCAGCAGAAAAAGGAGGATGGAAATGGATTAGAACAGGACAGTCTATGGCATCCTTCCTGAAAATGTCACATATTGCAAGTCCCAAAGAAGCAAGTATCCACAGGACTCCAGGCTTTCCCTGAGCATTTGCTCAAAGACTGGCATGCTTAAAATATTAAAGAGCAGCTGGTCAATAGCACAGTGATGCTGGGTAAATGAGTCTTAACAGGCATTCAGAAAATTGATGACTTGGACTATTCGGATATTTAGGACTCCACTGACAAAACAGAAAATCCAGTTGTATATGATTTGCTTTGCTCCTGTGTGCAGATCAATCCTGTCTCAGTTTGGGAGGGGCTTTTCCCCTTCCTGAATTTCAGGTGCTTCCTTTGCTAAATACCAGGCCTTGTCCAGGAGGTCTCCAGGGACACTCCCCTTTCTGGAACTCAGATGTACTGAAGTGTGTTCTTGCAGATTCTTTCTTTTTTTAAAAATATATTGTTTTCTTTTTGGACCATGTCATATGTTTATGTTATGAGCTTTTATCATTTTCACCCCCGCAATCCACTCCGTCATCCCTGCCTGCTCCCACAGCACACTATACAGCAAGTTACCCTCCTATGCTCAGGTTCCTCTTGGATGTGGTCCCCTCAGTACAGGGTGGGAGATTATTCAACAGAGCAAGGGCCACATATCAGTGATTGCATCACTAAAAAGAAAGAAAAGAAAAAGAAAAAAAACACCTCCTCCTCCAACAAATGTTAATTGTCAATAGTCTCTCTGGAAGGGGTTGGGCTTCATGGACTCCTCCTCCTCATTCTTGATGAAATGTAGATGGACCTAATCTTAAAGAAATCTTGTGAAAATAACCACAAGTTACAGTCAGTTCATGAGTGCAACGGCTATGTTATGGCCAGAAGAAATCTTTTTACTGCACATCCCCCATCCTCTGGCTCTTAGATTCCTTCCACTCCCTCCCCGGTTCCCTATGGATTCATTCTTGATAAGATTCCCCATTAAGTGAGCATTTATTTTTATTATACAATGTACACAAGACTATGCTTTCTTCCTGCCAGGCCTTATTACATCCTCACTGTCATCCCACAACAGATCACCCTTGCCTTGAAGAGGAGGAAATGGGAGTCTTGGTCTGATTAGAAAAGTTTCAAGAAATTGGGCCAGTTTTTAAAGAACCCAACAAGTCTAAGGGGCATGCATAGTGCAGAGACAAGTTCACAAGTGACAGGCAGAAGAAAAGGGATGAGACAGGAAAGCCATCTCACTTCGTGACCTCACCTAAGTCCTTAAAGTCCACAAGCCTAGTTTGTGCTAGCAAGTCATCAGCTGCTCGGCTAACTGGGTCATCTGGCAGCCTTACGTTCCGTGCGTTTGTGAGTACAACTTGGCTTCCCTTCCAGTCTCCATCCACTCACTGATTTGCCCAATACTTACCGTGCCCTGTTCTGTGCTCTGTGCTAGGCAGTGAGGAAGAGAGACAAGAGCCTTCCCTTCCTAGAGCTCATAATCCACTGAGAGACAGGAGCTGCCCACACGCCAAGGTCATGTTAGCTGCCGTAAGTGCTGTGAATAAGATCAAAGCACAACTTGGAACCAAAGTGCCAATACTGCCTGAGAATCTAGAAGTGTCTTTCTAATTAGTGTATTGTATCCAAAGTAAAGAGTGGAGCAAAAGCAGCTATGTCACTTGTGTGGGTGTGAAGCTGAACTGGTGAAAAGTGGGGTGGGCTTGGGAGGATAGAAATCTGATTTCAGACCCATCACTGGGTGACCTAAAACCCTGTAAAGGAACCACTTCATTTCTTCCTAAGACTCATTCAAATTTGAGAACAGACCTAAAAATACCTCCCACCTTTCTATCATAAACATAACAAAAAAAAAAGAAGAAAAGAAATGGGGAGTAAGGAACGCTTAATTGTGACACTATTTGAATCTGTTTATATATCTTTACCAACGTAAGAGGAAGAGAGCTATGACATACAGGGCTTCGGTGGCCAGGCTTGTCCTTTGGCAACTGACATTACTTCCTGACAAGTCCCAAGGCATTTTTTTCCTCTGTTGTTGGTAATTTTATTAAGTGAAAATTGTAAGACTTTTGACTGTCGCCTTAGATACTCTGAGCAAAGCAGAGCGAGACACAGTGCTTTTCTGTCATCTTCGAGAATTCCAAGAGGTCCAAGACTGACTAGCATCCCTAAAGCAGCTGACACCAAACCACACAAACTTCCCAGACCCTGAAGTAGTCAGCCTGGCCTCCGTGGCTCTTCTAAAAGTCAGTTGGAACTAAAGGAAGTAAGGCGTGGTGTGTGTGTGTGTGTGTGT
>LOEQ01000723.1:305135-324490 GCA_001685075.1 Bramus lutescens | reverse complement strand
GAGGGGGAGGAGCTCCACATGCTCTGCAGGAACGTTATTCCTTGAGTTTCCGTTTATCAACACGGAAACAGAAGTGGGAACAAAGCACCGGTCCCAACCAGTCATGAAATGTTCATTGGACCCTTTCCACAGCTTGGCTACTCAGGACCACAGGAACAATGGTAGCCGGGGCTCTGATTGCGAAAGCATCCCCCTTCCCAGTTGCAGTCTGTGGAGAGCACAGTGCAGCAACAGAAGGCTCACCTGGGGACTCTGTTAAGACATTCTTGTTCTGGTGTGTCTGACACCTGCAATGTGAGGTGCCCTGCAAGGGACAGGGTTTCACCTCCTGGTATTAGGGGATTATTCCCAACCAGGGGTTGATTTGTGTCTGGGAGGGTATTAAATGGCACTGGGGCCTCTACCTCACCCCACCCCCCACCTCCAGTGGTGGGAGAAAAACACCCCTAAAGTCATGAAACCGCAAACCCCTCCAGAGGTTACCAAGTTCTCCCTGGAGGATGACTGCCTGAAGTAAGAACTGGCCTGAAGTCTGAGGGCTCAGCTGGAGAGCACACAGACCGGGTCCCTCCCTGGGAACCCAAAGATTCCCACAGGGGAGGTGCCCCCTGGAGGGAAGCCCATCAGGGAACTGGAAGAGCACAGACTGGTCACTGGTGCTCTTTGTTGACAGGCAAAGAGGGCGGGAAGGCACCTGGCTGCCAAGGGGAGGAGCCAGGGCTGGAGCTCAGATATCAAGCTCTCCTGAGGGCACCAAGCCCCTTCCTGCCGGAACCATTTCAGCGTCTGAGGACACAGCTGAGTCCCCGATCCACCCCTCCCTGGTTTCCTAAGGGCGCTAAGTCTTACCCTGCAGTCCCTGTTTCCGGGAAGTTCAGCCATTTGGCTCCGCCCTCCAGCCAGACTACCTTGGGGCCCTTAGGTAACCAGAAAAAGCTCACCCTGTGACCCAAGCCAGTAGAGGAAGGGGCTGAGAAGACCTTGCTCTGGTCTGATTCCCAGGTCTTCACCTCCTCTCACATTTGATGGGGTAAGAGGTCAGGGTTTTTTATTGCCTGGGGGAATAATGAAAATAGTGTTCCAGGGCAGAAACCTACTCCCAAAAGGCGGCAAATGGAAACCCAGACTTTGAAATCCACCTCAGGCCTGGGTGAGAAGAATGGACAGGTAAAGGCACTTACTCCCATTCTGGGCAACCTGTGACACAGAGTGAAGGGAGAGTACTGACTCCTGCCAGTGTCATCTGACCCCCACCCATGAACTGTGACATGTACACCCGATACCCTGCTACATACAGAAAACCAATAAAATGTAATAAAAAAATTGACCCCAAATGTTGAACAAGAGCCAAGGCCATCACTTTTCTCAGAACCCACCCTGAGAAAATACTACCTCATCATGAGGTAGCCTTTCAGGAAGAGCCTAACCAGGGGCAGCTCTGTCTGGAAACCGGCAAATGTGTCTTCAGGAAGGGTGCAAGGAAGCTGCATCCCACTGCTCAGCAGGGTCTGACATGCCCACTCCACAGATGCTGCTGGCCACCAGCTCCAGGCCACCTTGGACCAGTCAGTCTCCAACAAGCAGCTAAGAACAGAGATCAGGAACGGAAGTGACAAGAGCCCATGTGACTGCCAAGAGCAGAGCAGGCTTCATCTCCCGCCAGAGGCCAGGAAGGGCCACCCAGTATGTCTAAGAAGACACCAGGCAAGGCAGATTGCAATCTTACATAGTGCAGCAATGGGTACCTATAGATTCCATGACAGGCAGGCCCGAGATGAAGAGCGGGTAGGATGATAGAAGAGAAACAGGAGAAGACAAGACTGGTGACCCAGAAAAGAGGCTATATGGTCTGACAGTCACGTAAAAATAAGCAGTGCTATAGAGATGTACAGGCGAATAAACCGGTAACTGTCCTAGGTGCTGTACAGCCACACCAGGCAAGTGTTATCTGAGGGTGGTGCAGCTCTCCAGAAGGCCCGAGGGGTAAGTGCCTCACATCAAACCTGGCTTCCATGGGTAAAGACTTCCATTTAAGACAGGACAGCACTGTCTCTTCCCTCTTCAGGTAAACTCTTCAGGCAACCTTTTAACCTTATGTTCCAGCCCTGGCTACACAGGATGACCCACAGATGGGTGGAGGATATCTATGGTCATCAAGGTAAAAGTCTGGAGTTCTCAAGCCCTTTGCATAACCATAAAGATTTCCCTGCGGCAGGTGAGTAGTCAAATTGAGACCTACACACATACATACACCCTGCCTCCAGGTTAGGACAACGGGCAGCACCTACCTGACTTTGCAGCTGGACCACTGATGGAGGGGTGTGTCTCATTTGACTCAACAGTGCATTATCCCCTATGGATTTGACTAAAGAAATAGTATGACTTTGGGAATTCTGCCAAACATCTATGCTAGGGCTAGGGAGATAGCTCAGTCAGTAACAGTGTTCCTGAGAAAGGCACGAGGACCTGAGTTCAGATCCCTAAAACTCACGCATAAAGCAGGGTGTGAAGGTCTACATCTCTAATATGAGTGCTGAGAGACAGACAGGTAGGTCCCTGGAGCTCTCTGGGCACTTATCATAGATGAATCAGTGAACTCCATATCACAGGGAGAGACTCTGTCTCAAAAAATAAGGTGGAGAGAAATTGAGGAAGACATCAACCTCTGGCTTACACACACACACACACACACCACATACATATATAAACATGTACACTCCTATACACCATACACACAAAGACAAACGCTTTGTGTCATAAGGGTGACAAGAGTCAGACAGAGAATGCTGAACAGGGGTGAGAGGGGCTGCTGCCAAGTATGGGGGGCTCCATGTGTATCCTTTTACAATGTCAGTCTGGAGGAAGGGCAGCACTCACCGACTTTATAGACAGAGTCACACGCCATCAAGAATGGTAGTTACTGCCAGAGCAGGAAAGGTCTCTCCTCTGGTGGCAGCAGTGGTCAGGCTGGACAGCATGGAGATAATCAGGAGAGCCTCTGGAGCACCACACCTGAGAGCCAGGAGCACCATGGCTTAGGAATCTAAGAACTGAAGTATTCTCTGCAATCAAACCTGGCCCTCCACACTGAAGATACCTGGGTCGGAAGCTGCATGGGTACCTTTCTTGATGCTTCTTCCTAAACAGTACAACACACCAACCATTTCCAGTTGTCAGTGTGATGGCTAATATTGTCGACTTGTCAGGACCTAGAGACACGCCTCTGGCATATCTGTGAGGAGTGTCTAGACTGGGCTAATAAGGGAAAAGACCCACCCTGAATGTGAGCAATGCCACTCCATGAACTTTGGTCTTGGGCTTATTGAACAAAAAAGAAAGTGATCGTTTCTCTCTGCTTCTTGGCTACGAATGTCACAAGATCAACTGCCTCATGTTCCTGCTACCAGGCCTTCCCTACCATGATGAACTGTACCCCCAAACCATGGGCCAAAACAAACCCTCCCTTCCTCATGTTGGTTTGTCAGGTATTTTGTGGCAATGAGGAAAAAAAAGAATACAACTCACCAGGCTAAGCACCGCAGAGAGGTCAAGTAACAGAAGGTCGGCAGGGATTCAAGGCAACACTATTCCATTTTATACGAGGGATCTGAAACCATGAAACCCACCCCAGGTGCTCAGGAATGCCTCGTCCTGCTGGGTCCGCAGCCACATGGTAATACTGCTCCCTATACAGGCTCTGACCCAGCCGAGAGTATACTGGAGAAACTGAGGTCCAGACAGGAATGTCAAGCCATTGCCAGCAGCTTGTCACTCACAGAACCAAACCCAGTCTCAGTGGGAGACTGGTGTGGCTTAGTGAAGAAAGTACAGGTTTCTGAGATGCACCTACAGTCAGATTCTGACTCTGCCATGAACGGGTCATGGTGCCAAGAATCTTGAACCAGAATTCAGACAGCCTCCATTTTCCTTCTGAAAAATAGAGGTAGCTCCTCTGCTCAGATGGTTACTGGAGACTTCAACATAAAATACCCCCATGGTGTTCCTGTCATACAGACACTCAATGATGGCAACAGCAACGTGGTAGTAAACGTGCCATCAATGTCAACTTCACTTCTCCCATCATGTCAATCATCCATAACCCAGATGCCTGACACATATGCCTTCCCGGCTAGGGGACAGATCTGCCTAGAATGGGGGAGGTGGGCATTGGGGGGAGGATAACTAGGGTACTCTCTTGTACCTCAACACATTAAGTCACCCCAGGTCTGTATAACTGCATCTCAGCTAACCTGTATTCTGTGTATCCATGGCTGGGAAGGCTCTTTCTAGAAAAGCCCCCTTGGAAAGAAGTGGATCCCAGACTTTTGAGTGCAGGGACAATGTCCAGAACCCTGGGCCAGTGCTTTGATAGATGGAACTCCAGTGCCTCTGCCTCAGCTTTTGGGCATTGTAAGACAGGATTCCACAACTACACTTCCAAGGCAGCCTTAAGGTCTAGTCCAGAACCTCACTGCTACCAGTTTTATCCACAGGCAAGCAGACTCCCTTCCTTCCAGCAACTTCCATCCATTCTTCCCATCTCAACATCAGAACACCTGATACAGAGCCCTAGTTCAGGACCCTACTGTTGTGTCCACAGCTGCCTCTGCTGGCACATATCTCAAAAGGGCCAAGTCCTTTTCAACCCTCAGTGCCCAAAGGACTCCAGCCAGGTTGACTGGAAAACAGTACGTGTTTTGAAAAACAAACAAAAATTGCAGCACACATACCTGATGCATTAAGTAATTTTCCATGGTGTTATCCAAAGGGTCATCATCATCATGTCCCTATCTTGGATTCTTCCCATGACTGAAGAGCACTGAGTTATAATAGACATGATTCATGGTAGCCGTGACATCATCTGTTGACTTACCAGGGACCTCAGAGCTGGACCTCAAAGAGCCTTTTGAATGAGGAGCACAAGGAAGTAGCTGCCCTGCATTTGAGCTCTCAAGCATGTGGTCCCATTTTCCACTGGGATGCTCAAGGGGGATTCTAATTGTATTATGACTGTGATTTTGTAGAGTCAGGTAAGGATGCAAAATGTCCTGCATGTCACTCTCAAAAGCCCTCTGGGTTCTGGTGGCACCCACATTAGTACTTGCACATGAAGGAATGCTGGCCTCCAGCCAGGCATGGCTGCAGGAGACAGAGGCCGAAAGTTCACAGCCCTTTTACTAAGCTCTGAACCCACATCACCATGTTGTCTTTGTCCTGGGCTGGACAGGCCGCCCCTGGATGTCTGAAGCACACTCCTACACACACTCCTACACACGCGCCTTAACATCTCACAGCCCCTTACTCTGCCCACGCCCACCTGACATAGGGACCTGTCTCAGGCCACCATCCGCATCCTTCAGCCCCAGTATCTCTTCTACCCACCAATGACTTAGGCCTCAATCAGACACTTAGTGCTTATCAACACTCAGTCACGTGGTCTAAATCGGAGGCGATACAGCACAAACCCCAAACACTGCCTAAATGAATAAGTCACTCACCTAATCCAGCTGAGTTCCTGTGAAAATATGGACCACCACACCGAAAGAAAGGAAGAAACATCCCCTTTATTTTTGCATGCATAAGTGCATATGTGTATATACATGTGTACATGTTTACATGAGTGCAGGCATACATGTGCACATGTGTGTGGAGACCAAAGACAATCTCAGGTGTTCCTCAAATGGCTCTACAAACAAATAGGATCTTTCACTGTCCGAGAGCTCACCAAGTAGGTTCAGTTAGCCAGCAAGCCAGCCCTATAGATCCATCAGTCTATGTCTCTCCAATGGTGGGACTATAGGCATGCTGGACCATGCTCGGCCTTTTATTTTTAAGGTGTGGTTTCCGGGTACTGAACTCAGGCCTTCACAAGGATTTTACCAATTAAGCTATCTCCCTAGCTCCCACCACCACACACAGTTTATTTTAAATAGAGGAAAGGAACAAATGTTGACTCAAAGGTCTAGTGACGTCACTGCATCCCTAACAGCACCAGGTGTACACCAAGTTGCTAATATCACACGTCACAGACAGAAGGGACCAGCACACAACAAAGGCAGATACTTCAGTTAAAATTGTGCATCTACCACAGGAAGGAAGCTCAAATCCTTGGCTGTCTTCAAGCCCTTCTCTTCCCACTCAGCAGGAACAGGCTGGCCTTCCTTGTTTGTTTTGTTGTTGCTGGGTTTGTTTTGATCCCTGCCCCCTCCTGCCCAAGTCCATCAACTGTGTTTAAGCCACCAGGGCTGCAAAACAAAAGGCCTCATTGGAGCAGCGCTGAAGGACCACACATCGATTTGGCCTTTCCTGGAACCTCCAAAGGCTGCTTCCATGGTACTCTTCCCGGCAGCTGGCCTGAACCCCCTCAAACATTTAGCAAACGAGTTAAGGTCAGCCTGGCAGCATCTGGTGAAGGCCAGGCAGGTAAGCTGTCATCTCACCAGAAGCAAAGATTGCTTTAAAGGCTCGGCGCCAGAAAGCCTATGGCTTCGGGCTAAGGCAGATTCATAAAAGCGGGGAGGGTGCCAACACCAGACAATGCACAATCTAAACAAGGGTCCCACTGGCAGCATGCTTTCAAACCCCATGTGCCTGGGCTCCCTGTTAAAGCAGCAACTAGTCTACGCTACTGTCCAATCAAAACTTTGCCTGCCAAGCTGGACGTGGCTTGCAGCCCACTGGTGGATGAGTGGAAGTCTTGAGAAGGGGGGACCTGGTGGTAAGTACTCAGCTTCTGCAGCTGCAGCCAACTCTGTTCCTGACTCCCAAGGCCTTGGGACACCAGTCACAGGGGAACAAGAATATGGCTGAGGAAACATCCAGGAGAAATGGCCAACATGTTCCCAGCAATCCCATCTATTCCCACTGGTAACCCGTATTCAGCAGCAGCCTGCAAACCCATCAAAACAGAACACAACCGACATTGGCAGAGGTTGAATCTCCACAGTGAGGCAGACCAGAGCACTCGCCAAGTTTCCATTCCGCCGCCATGGCTCTCGATATAGCAACACAATATTGCTATCTATGAAGTTCATATTCAAGAACCGTGCAATCGAGTTACGAAAATAAATAACTCTCATAATGACTTAAGTTTATGATTGTTGCACCACTTCCACGGCTGGACACTGGGGTAGTCCCAGTGGAACATGCCTGCAGGCCCCTTGCCTCCAGGATTTACACAATCATCATGGCTCTTGAGGCAGATCAGTAGGTAAGGATGCTTCCCACTTCATACGAGGTGTCTGGAGAACAAAAACATCATCTGAAAGTTTTTCTTCAGACCATCAGAGCTGGGGTTCCAGCCCACTAAGTGGGCTGCCTGTCAAGGTCTCCCACCGTCCTTGGCAGCACCATGTCCCCGTGTGGGAGAGAGGGCTTCACCTCTACAATAGTTTCTGCAAATTAAAAATGCAATAGATGATGAAATGTAGAATTAGAAGTGGATGAAATCTCCTAGAATACAGAGCAAGAAGCAAAGGGATGGCAAATAGAAAAGATAAGAAAATTAAAGACGAAAGGCTTCCTGGGCTGCCATCTAAATAGAGTTCTGGAAGGTCAAAGAAAACCAAAGAACAGACATCATAATAGTGTAATTCAAGAGAATGCTCCAGAACTGAAGGACAGTCTCAGATGGGAAGAATTCAGTAAATATTCAATGTAATGAGAAAAATGAAGGCAGCATCAAGGTGGAGTCCTTGAAGACTCAGAACACTGGGGACAGAGAAGACCCAGAAAGCTGCTAGAGAGAGGAAATAGTTTGTCCAACGATGGTTCAGGCAGAGATTCAAACCTCCTAACTGCAGCCCTAGGAGCCATTCCGTGCTCTGGAGGAAGGGGCTGCCAATCTGGAACATGATGCTCAGCTAATGGAGCAATCAAGTACCAGAAACATGGTTCAAGTTCTCTGACAACATACCACCCCAGTACCAAGTCCCAGCAAGGGTATGCGCCAGTATCCAAAAACTAAATATATAACTAGAAGCCCAGTTCAAGTTCTCTGACAACATGCCACCCCAGTACCAATTTCCAGCAAGGATATGTGCCAGTATCCCAAAATCAACACCATCAGAAGACAGAGAGCAGGAGAGAGGTGAAGGGAAGCATGGGTAATGGTGACTGACAGCGCAGGTGACAGCCAGGTCCCAAGTGTGGAGGGCAACAAGTCCAGACTAGAGTAGGCTGAGGACCAGGATTTACCAAAGACGTCAGGGCTGAGACAGAATTCATCTGGTGTCCCAAACAACCAAAGAAGCCATCTAGAGCAGGAAGTTTGGGGATAAATACATAAGTCCTTAACTTAGCAACCAGATCAACAACATGGGTAAGTCTAAACTCCCAAGAAAACAAAAGGCAGAAACAGGAGAGACTGGCTGACCACACCTTCCAACAGACTAAGCTTAGAGCAGCACAGACAAGTGTAGCGATGAGATGCCCCCAAATAGTGATGGACCTAGACAGGAAGTAGGGATGGTGTCAAGGGTCAAAGAGGAGAGGGAAGTGACACCCTTACATGTCTTAGGCGTCAGAGCATAAAACTGAGGAATCGCGGTTAAGACCTGCAAGCATTTGGTTGAGTGACAGGAGGAGAATATCAAAATCATCAGCGAAGGAAGTCTCCAGGGAAAGGACAATGGGGGACTCAAGAGGGAAAGAAAGGGGCTGAAATGGGACCTCACTGATGTTCTAACAGGCAAGAGACCTGGGGGTTACTATCTGTTATGGTTTTCGTCTCTTTAAGAGACAAGCCATGCCCACTCCGGGAGACCCCTGCCCTCCTCCCCCGCCATCTTGGATCTATCCCTGTTCTTTTACTTGGTGCACGAGCATGCATCTCTCTCTTAGGGTCCTTTCCTGTCTCTCTCCTTTTCTTCCCTCTTCCCATTCTCTCTCTCTCTCTCTCTCTCTCNAAGTAATAAATATCCAATTCTATTCTGTACCATGTGTCTATGTGCCTTCTACCCACCCGCCTCAGTGCCACATGGCTGGACTGGGACCCACCACCAGCTGCTTGAGATCGTGCATCAGCCCGGGCCCACCATGCACCAGCTACCAGACTAGCTCTGCGGACCTGCTGGGGATCTTAAAAGCATTTTTAAAACTATCCCCTTTCACCAAGTATCAGTAGGCTTACACTCAGGTCTGCCAGAACCCAGAATCTAGATTCTCCCTTCAATCCCACACTTATGTTCAGATGTGAACATGGCGTTCTTGTGACAAGCCTGGCACAGCTTCCAGTCAAGCCAGCAAACAGCTAGAACCCACAACTGCCAGGACAGATCCAAGGGTCACAGTACTGACCTGGGCCATCTTAGCTGTGGCCCTTCTCCATTTTCCTGCCCACTCATCCTTCGTTGTGTGAGGCATCTCATGGTACATAGGGTCCTGATGAGGCTATCGCCAGGGCAACAGCCCAAGGCCCTCAGCTTTGA
The DNA here is from genome assembly GCA_001685075.1 of Bramus lutescens. Lineage (NCBI taxonomy): Eukaryota > Metazoa > Chordata > Mammalia > Rodentia > Cricetidae > Bramus > Bramus lutescens. The sequence goes on along the minus strand of LOEQ01000723.1, from coordinate 315,062 downwards.
TTTGGAAAGTGTGTGGGCTGGTTTCAATCAAAATCAAGTTCAAATTAGACAGGTTCTCTCTGTCTATAACACTGGGCCTCATTCACTGTATGGAATGTCCATACAGTGGAAGCATTAACACCAACCTCACATGGTGATGTCAGAATGAAATGATGTAACATAAAGAGACACTGACAGCCTTATAATCTGTCATCACCATCACACAACCCAGGATAGAGTAAAAGACAGTTTCCATGACCACCTCTTGTCACTTCTGTCATCATTCAGGTTATAGGAGTCAGATTCAACTTCTTAAACAGTGAGCCCTGCTCCCAAACTTCCCAATGACCACTAATCAAGAACTATGGGCTAAGAGCTTGGCCTTTATCTTTACAGTTAGAATTACTGGTGCCTAAGTGACAACAAGCATTGTTATTGGAGTCCTAAGAGCCAGGTGACAAGTCCGCCTGAGGCGGTGACTTCTTGCCCAATATCATTTGCCATTCAATCAGCTGATCCTTGATGCCTGGCCAAGTCTCCATGCTTCCACCCAACCCTCCGGCCCTGCCACCACTTAGAGCATCTGTCCTAACTTCATCTATATGCAACCTTCACTCGGATTCCTGATTCTAGGACTCAAACGCCCAGCAGCCAACACTCATGGGCTTGTTTCACCTTGATTTCAGGTATAAATAATAACCATCACCACTGGGCACAGCATCCCGCAGTGAGGTCACTCCCAAAATCCCCTTTTCCACAATGCAACTCACTGTAACAAGCAAAACCACCAGTTCTAATTTTATTCTGTTCCCGCGATGAATACCATGAGTCAAAGTAACTGAGGAGAGAGAAGTGTTTGGTAGGCTTGCACGTCCAGGTCTCAGTCCATCATGGAGGAAAGTGAGGCAGGGAGTCAGACAGAAATCTGAACCACGGAGGAAGGCTGCTAGCTGACTCACCCCAGCTCCTGCCTAGCTAGCTTTCTTACACAGTCCAGAACTACCTTGCCTAGGGAGAGTGCTGTCCAGAGTAGGCTGGGCCCTCCAACATTAATTACCCATCAGGATAATTCCCCACAGACTTGCACAGGCCAATTCAATCTAGGCAAATCCTCCTTGGAGGCTTTCCTCTCAGATGACCCTAGGCTATGTCAAGTTGACCAAGCTAATTAGGACACCACCCCACACACAGCCTGCATGGAACATCAAACATATTACAACAGAGCTCCAAGACACGGGGCTTTTCTGGGATCCTGCCATCTCAGTGTACATCCCTGCTTTAGCAAACATTACAGAGACAAAAGCAAAGAGTGCTTAACAGGGATCATGACCAGCACCATAAACTCTCCATGGAGATGACCGCAGAAAAAGAAGAGCAACAAGGCCATCTAAGCTGACCACGTGTTCTACCAGGAAAGGAGGGGCCGTGAAGACGGGAGGGAACCCTGGGAATACTCATGTGGCCGTTCAGATAGGCTTTCACACAAGACAAGACCAGGACACTGTTTTCTGGAAATGAAAGCTCCTCATCACTTACATATCCAGACCGGGACTTTTTAAATTAGTGTATATTTATTGCATTCGAAAGTAGGTTTCATTTTATTTCTACACATGTCTATCAGGTACTTTGATCATATTCATCCCTGTTACCCTCTCTTGCCCTCACTGGTTACCCTTCCCTTCCCAAATAGTGTACCTCCTACTCTCACAGTGTGTGTGTGTGTGTGTGTGTGTGTGTGTGTGTGTGTGTGTGTGTGTNGTGTGTGTGTGTGTGTGTGTGTGTGTGTGTATGTGAAAACATTTTTATGTCTAGACTCCTCAGATGAGAGAAAACATTCAGTGTTTGCTTTTCTAGTCGGGCTGTCTTTGTCCAACATTGTGACCCCAGTTACAGTTGTTTTTCTATATATTTCAGCATTTCACTCTGGAAAGCGTGAACACCCAAACAAACACTGAGGTTCATTTTATCCAAGGAAGGTTTGCCCCTGGGACAAGAGTATCTGGCTGAGAATAGAGGTGTCCAGAGAGGAAGGGTTGCAGGACTGAATCTGGCCTGGGGGCCCTGAGGGCAGCAAACCACAGGTCATACAAGGTGCACAAGGAAGCTGTGTGGTCCAAGTAGTTGTGACCCCAGGGCCAGGACTGGCCTAAGCTAGGAGGTGACGAAGGGGGAGTGGATAACGTCATCTAAATTCAGGTTCTTCCCCCATTCAAACCAGAAGTTTTGTCTCTGAGCCCCTCTCTACCTGCTGCCCCAGATCCTAACCAGAGTGCTTAGAGCTCTGCCTTTTAAGTATGTCATAGCATAGAGGATTAAAAATAGTTTAAAGAGAGAGAACTATAAAGTGGCAAAGGCTCCAGCTGCATGACCCCCCCCACGCCCCAGAAAACAGGAGTGGGGTGTGATGTCACAGGGGCTCTATCAAATTCCACCGGAGTTCTGCAGGAGCTGAAGCTGCTTTTGACCAGGGCTTCTAAAACCCTGCTCAGCATCTCCTCATCTTCAAGCACTCTGGGCAAAACAATCTCCAAGAAGCATCAAGTTCCGAAAACGAGCAAAATACCAAGTGCATGGGTTCCTCTGGGTCCGCTGCCCAGCTCTCTTCCTCTGAATCACAGTTCTGGACTCGGCTTCAAGTGTGTAAATCCACTTAACAGCAGGCCCAGAGCGCACACCATGTGTGCCCTCAGCCCTGTGCAAAGAATGCCTAGACAGCTTTACCCACAGTAAACGCTCCACGCGCATCTAGTTGGGAGAACTCCTTCCCCGGCGGGAATGCAAACAACGTCTACCCCTCCTTACGAAGTCCCAAGAACAAACCAAAGGACAAACCTGACAAAGTCCAATTTGGGGAGTCAATGACTTCATGGGCATGGGTGAGCGGTTGCTACAGGAGCGTGAGAGACCACAATGCTGCAGGATGGAGCAACTGGAATGTCAGCTTTCTATGAAGGAATGTCAATAATCAACAAGCTTGCCTTGGGGTCTCCTCAGACTAGTCACAGCCCACAGCCGTTCTGATGAAAATGACAGTGGCTAAGCTTGGAGGAAGCATTCTATAACATACGCCTCTGTAAGCGACTCCTGCTGTCACATGCCATGGGACTGGCTGTCAAAACACACAGGCCCCACTATCCTACAGGAAGTTCTCCAGGTTGCCATGGTACAGGCAGGAAGTCTTTGAGTCATGCCAATGCTGGACATGAGCTTGCTTGCTACTTTTTGTCTCACCCGGAAGGCTAGACACCTCACACAGCTGATCCGCCTCCCTGGATCTCTGAGTGTGCCCCTGCTTTGGAAGAAAGGTGACCCCATATGCTAGAGGTGTTAGCATGACATCAGGCCCTCACCCAGAACTACTTCTACACAAAACCTGATGTACAGCAGTGAGGAGAAGGCTTATGTGGCTAGCATGTACTTCAGACAAGAGGCCTGGGACAACTTGGTGGGTCATGTCCAGGACGGAGTAAATGACTTGGCAAAACCACTTATCTAACAATGGTCATGATTGGTACCTAAATTATAAATACTTAACACACAACCCTCACTTTTCCCACCTCCCATGCACCTTTTCTCTTGAATTTCACTGTTTCTCCATTCCCCAGCTTCACTCTTTGTCTGCACCTGAATATATGTAAATATATGTTTGGCCTTCCAGGTACCTTCATTTCCCTATTCAGCCATGGGTAATAACCAAATGAATGAGTGTTGCCACATGCCAATAAAACTTTATTTATAAAACAAGCACCAGGCCAAACATAGCCTATGGCTGACATCTTGGAATGCCTACTCAGCTGGTAGAAAATTAATCAAAGAGAAGCAAACATACCAGTGGGGAGGAAAAACTGTCAGGCTCTCCAAAGGCTGCTTCTGCTTCCTTCCATGCCAGACATAATCTACTAATTTTTTTTTTCCAAAGGACACCAAGAAAAGTGAAAGAAGGTTTCTACGGGAACGGGGAGTTTACTTTTAATGGCTCAACCATTTGAAAGACAATCGCTTTATTTTTCTTCTTCCCTTCAGACACAGGGTAGGCGTAACCTATGACCTGTTGGGCAGGATTTTGCCCAGGGCTCTTCTGTTCCAATAAAATATGAAATGCCACAGTGTTCTGCAGGCCAGAAGGACGCTTCAGAAAAGCCAGGCTGCTTGGGCAAGCGGCACTTCCCTGAAATGGCTGATCTAGCCCCATGCTCTGCCTTGCCAGCAGGCAGATAGGCTGCTCTCAGGGAGGTTAGGCCCCTCGAGTGACAACCAGCTTGCTGTGTTCAATCAACCTCACAGGTCAGCTGCCAAGCCCCCAATAGAGGGCTTGCCTCTACCTCTACACACCCCATTTTTAAGATGGATTTCTAGCTTTCCTGGCCCCTGAACACTCTTGCTCCTGGGCACACATGCAGACAGGAGCCTTTGTTTGCTTGAATGGGCCAATCAGTAAACCTCCCAGCTTGATCAGTGGGGGAGGTGGGATGGGGGGGTAGGAGACAACACAGACCGAGAATGCCCACCATTTACTACTGCGTCTTTTCTATGAAAAGCCTGCGAACCGCAGTCTTTTCTGCACGGTCCCCGGGGTGGGAATGAGTCTCTAGTACTTGAATTTGAAAAAAATCCAGGAAAGCAGCCAGCGGAGCTGCATAGAGCCCAGAGCCACACGTGGGCAGCCCACGCCCCATGTGCCAAGAGCTGGAATACAAATGGCTCCCGGGCAGATAAATGATGTCTAGGCTCAGCCTCTTGACACCACCTTCCAGGAGTACTTCAGAGCCCCAGGGAGTCAACTCTAACTTTGCCAATGACAAAACTAAGACACTACAGGCAAGAGAGATTTTTTTCCTGCATCCCACAATATCAGAGCCCAAGCTCTTACCATGGGCCTCCCAGGCCAGTTGTGGCTTCCCTACCTACAAAAAACCCACCTCGAGAAAATCCTGTTCCAGACCATGACCTTTTACCTGCAAACCAGAGATGACTCAGAGTCTGGGGTCTGACTGCTGTGGAACCAGACGAGAACAACCACAGCACAACTCACACCTGGAAAACAAGCACACAGCCCCAGTGTCTGGGACCTAGCAAGGCAGCTCCCTAGGGACATAAAACTCCACATCTGATTTTCTCCTGGTTTTTCAATGGAACCTTCCAGGTTACTAACTCTGCTGAGAGCCAGGGGAAGAGAGCAGAAAGGCCCTTTCCTGGGCCCTTCCCTGTCTGGCCTGGTCCCATAGCACAGAACATCTACAGGTGAGAGACGAGCAGAGCAGAGAGTGGGCTCTAGGGGAGAAGGAAGTAACTAGGGGTGAAGCAGCTGGTGTGGCACCCCAAGCAGACCACAGATGGCCTCAAATACCAGGTCATGCCAACTCTCGTCATGGCATCCACATCCCACAATACTACTGGTCCAGGGGTGGGCCAAGCAGCTACCCAGGTTGTGGGATGCTGTCCTCCACGTATCGCATGACAACTATCATCTTAATAAGAGCATCATGACTATACTTCACAAGACAGTGTTTCCCTCTGGGCATCCCTGAGATGCCAGCCACACTGCCCTCCCCATGTTCCCATGTCCCAATCCAAATTGCACAGAGTCTCAAGAAATGCTAACGTAAATAGGAGGCGGAAAGTCAACTGAATGGGGACTTCAGCTTTCATGAGCTGTCACTCAGGTGAGAGGACAACTCTGTAGCGATGCAGCTATTCTGGGACCACCACCCACAGTCCTGTAAGTGATAGCTTACCCCTGCTTCTGTGAATGAAGCCAATAAAGTCACTGCCCCACCAAGCTCGTCTACAAGTGACAGCTTACCCCTGCTTCTGTAAATGAGTCCAGTAAAGTCACTGCCCCACCAAGCTCAATTTGGATGGAATCATTCCTTTGCTCCGCAGCTGCTAGGGTCCTATGTGGGTGTTTTGGTCATGTCTTCTCAGGAAGAGTTAAACTAACACCAGGTCCCTGCTGCCACTACCATGTCAGGAAGCTCTTGCCTTAGTATGCAAACTCACAGGAGGGTTTGGTAAGGACACAGTGGGGTGGCCGGATGGTGGATCGATTGGAGGAGGTAAAGCTAAGCCAAAGTCTCAAAAGGTCATTGAGAAGCCCAAGCAAGCTCAGGAGAGCTGCATGTGGGCCCGGGTCAGTGACAAGGGGGAAGCAATAGTATAGAAAAGCACAGATCCTTCTGGAACATACAACCAATACCCTACAGAGGACAAACCAGTCCAAGTGCAGTTTATGGTCAGCCTTCAAAGTCCAAATTCAAAGGCCCTCCTTAGCCCGTCTCAGCCACAACTGTTGAGGTTAGCAACCTCTTACCCATGTGCTTATACCCATAGGATGCTTGCTCCGGCCTCACCTGGGTTCAAATACCAGCCAGATTTGCAAGTCACATGACCTTGAGGGGGTTCTGACTGAGGACAGGAATATCTGCCAGGGAGAGCAGCCAGCAGGGCCCAGGCAGTGGCAATGATGCTGCTGAGCACCCCTCAGAGAAGGGATGGGACAGCCTGGTGTCTGTCCCATCCACCTCACCTAGCCCCTTCTCATAGCTGAGTCCCAGCCAAGCTGCTCTAGAAAAAATGGGGTGAGCGATGACAGCATCAAGCCTTTAAGGAACCAGACAGCAGGAGAGGGCCACAAAGCAGGGATGGCCTCCACACAATCGCATCAGGTCACTGAGCCCATTAGCATGCAAAAGTGAACTGGACTGTGACAGACATATCGTTGCTTTTGCCTGTCAATACTAGCGGGAGTCTCTCCATCCAAATCACAGGCCCAAGAAGTCTCTCCATCCAAATCACGGGCCCAAGAAGCAGTGCTGGTGCCTGAGATGATGTCTGACTAGGTTCGATGTGCCCAGCCCACACTTGCCAAGCAGAACAGAGAAAACCTGTGGACTGGGGGACAGTGACAGGCTCCGGATGAACAAGTGCCTCCCAAGCCCTGACTCAGCAGCCTTGTTCAGAGCAGGTCACTCAACTAAAGCAAAAAAGAGAGGGCAACCAAGTAACACTGTCCTCAGGATGCTGGAGGCCTCCAGGGGACAGTCTGCAGGGAAGTAAGGCAAGGAGCAGGCACCTGGCCACCTCTAACGTCCGTGTCATCCACTGCGGATCTGAGGGATCCACTGTGGGATCCGCAGGCCTAGGCTTCAGATATCCTCCCGTGTGTCATTTTCTTCTCTGCAAAAAGGTCAACAGCTTGAGCCACCCTCACTTCCTTGCAGGGACCCTGGTAAGGTTTCACGGGCAGTCTGTGCTAAGGGATACCATGCTGCTCCACAGCCTTGGTGACAAACACCTCAATGGCCATCGTGTGCTTGTGTCAGGACAACATCATCTGCTCTGTGACTGATAATGGAGGAAAGGCCCCCAGAGGGAGGCTGGATTCTCCACCCACCCCATCTGGCCTCCCTCCACCCCAGCGTTCCTCCAGGGAAGGTTTTCCATATCACAATCACAGCCTGGATTCTAGAACCTCACAGGCCTGGGTGGAATGCAAGCGCAGAAGGCAACAAGCTTCCTAATAAAGGTTGGGACACATGGGGAGAAGAATCAGCTAACTACATGCTGTTCTCTGAAATGTAGCATCCAGGGCCTAATCTCAATGGCCTTCATTGCTGACCCCAGAACCACCTTGTGCCAGGAACAGAAGACTCCAAACAGGCCTGATGGACCTGACAGTAGCAGCTGCCTGCACACGGGTACTAGGAGCCTCCATCCCTCTGACTACAGACCCTGAAGTCCCTGTCTCCAACTATGAACCCAGAGACAGACACCATGGCTACCTTCACTGGGAGCAGTCACATGCTTCTACAGCAAACCCTGTCCCAGACTCTGCCTGCTGCCCCCGCCCACAGCCCACCTGAGCTCAGATGAGCAAGGCCCTGAGACAGCCCCCATCTGCTCATCCAGACATATCTGGGTTCCTGACATCCACCAGCTGGCTCCGCAGATGCTCTGAGATCAATGTAGGATGCCTTCTGGACTTGAACCTTTAGTGGAGACTTTCTAAGTACCACAGGAGCAAAAAGAGATGTATGTTAGGCTCCTATTACAGACAGAGAGATCAGAGAGAAAACAGACGATTCATGACCTGAACTCCATTCTCGCATTATCTCAGCAACACCAGGCAAAACAGCAACTGCACAGAACTCATGTCCACCCCAAGACACAGCTGGCTTTGTTTGTTCATAATACCCCCCCCCAAAACTGCAAATAACCCAACGGTCCTTCAGCAGTTGACTGGAGAACAGAATGGTGGTATATCCACACAGTGGAATGGTACCCAGCAGTCAAGAGGAAACTATAGCTATAGAGAAGACTGTTCAGATGGATCTCGCTAACATCAGGTTGATCAAAAAGGGCCGGATTGAGAGGACACACTGTACCATTCAACTTCAAGGCAGGGAATTAAAAACAAAAGATCAGAATAAAGGTTACCTTGGTGGTAGGTAGGTGAGGTCCCTGCCTGGGAAGGAAGATGAGGCAACCATGGAGAGATCTGGGAACCTATATGTAGGTAGCAATTACCTGGGTGGACCCACATCTAAAAGCATGTAGAGCTCACATTTAAAATTAGTCTTCATTATACATCTGTGCAAATACATATGACATTTGAAGTTTGCCTCTTAGTAACAATGTCAACTGATGTTCAAATTATAATTGATATTTGCCTGAAAGTGTGGTAGATGACAATCTCAAGAGAGGAACCGTGACACCTAATTATGAAGTCCTAAACCTTCCAGACCCATTTCAAAGGGTCTCCACACTGTGTAATCCTGTCCCTCGGTGTGACTTTGCCGTGTGTTCCTTTACAATAACTGATCTCCACACTGGAAGCTGGTCCTGCAAGAAGAATTGGCTGCACCAAATAGCTTTGGCTAGTACATGCTCATTAAAATGCCTCGTGATTGCCCAAAGCATACCAGACCTGACAGCCCCAACCTGATACCAGCTCAGCAAAAGGTATGATTGCCCATCCCAGGCCAGATCCTGGTTCTTCTCATCACAGCGACTCCAACCCTCCTGCCACGACACAAATCACAGCCACTAACTAAACAGCAGCAGAGTCCAGAACCCATAGTACACAGTGCCCCCTCTCTGAGGCACCTGCTGGCTCCTTTTCAGGTCACCTCTGCAGACCTGCTCTGTCCTTGCCAAACCTCAGCTGGAGAGGGCCACGTGAGCTCCCAGGAAACATTCTCTCAGGTGTAATGTTTAATCTGGACTCTTCCCCCACCCCCAGCAGGGGCTCCCTGCCCTATTAGCAAAGGGACACCCACAATCCTCCTGCCCCCACCGCTGTCCAGACCTCCCAGCTGGATTCTTGCAGTTTCAACCTTGAACTCTCCACATACCCCAAGCCAGTAGGGGAAGTGGCTAAACCAACCTCACCTGTGCACAGGTCCCGGTGGGTGAAGAGGCCGGAAGTGGACATATGTCTAGTTCTGCAAAGCCCCATAGGAGACAGGGGGCTAGAATTACACTTCTGCCCCTATGGAGCTTGAGAGCAATGATCTTTTGGGAGTTGAAAGGGTGGATTTCTTTTCTTTAGGTGAGTGTGTGTGTGTTTGCTAAGATTCCACACCCAATACTTTATTTTGAAAGATACTTCATATTTATAGGTGACAGAACCACAGAGCCCATGTCTGACACACGGGCCACCAGGAGATTTTCCATCTTGTCAACAGCCTCAGGCAAGGGTTTTGGTCCCAACTCCAGCCCAGACTGTAGATTGGGTGGGCAAGGTCTCCTGATCCTCAGTTCACTGGGATCCACAGCGTGCCCCCACCACCCAGAGGCCCTAGGAACGGACTATGCCCCTCAATCTAGGTCCCCAGCCTCACAGGTACTTCAGAAAGTGCGAGCCAAGTCTGACACAGGCACACACCAGTGGCACTTTCTCTTGGCCCTAACCTGGGCCACCGCCCCTGAGAGTCCACGTACAAACTT